>ML350075.1:0-66504 GCA_005239505.1 Nicotiana paniculata | reverse complement strand
ATATCAAACAGTGCACGACATCACCCTTCGTGCTTTAACACTCTTCCTCACAATATCAAACAGCACACGACATCACCCTTCGTGCTTTAACACTCTTCCTCACCCAAACAACAATCAGAAACAAGGGCAAGGAAGTAAGCAGAATAAAATAGAAATCCCCGCAAGGGAACATCAATTAAACAATTCAAATCCCGGCAAGGGAACAATATCAACAATTAAATCCCGGCAAGGGAACAATAACAGTAACCTCAATATCCCAACAGGGGAGACAATATCAAAAGCAACAATGACCCGACAAGGGTATATTTTAGTAGCTTTTTCTCTTTCTTTCACTTCATTTCATAATTCACTCTATTACTTGAGCCAATGCTCCAAAGGATACAATTATCTCATATACCTTCATCGTTCATGTTACAATTTGAGCCAATGCTCCAACAGAGTTTAAAGATTACAATTCCCTTCACAACGTATAGGAATCGTCAATTAAGCATGGAAATTACCAAAAAATCAGAATATTCACAATATAAGGACTCATGGTCATGCTAGACACCAATGTATAGACACTCGTCACCATGCCTATACATCGTATTTGACAATTAGAAAATAGGAAATAATACTCAACTCATATTCCCTCAAGCTAAGGTTAGGCCAAACACTTACCTCGGGTCCAAAGTATAGCAATCAACCCTCTAACACTGCCTTTCCTTTAGAATTCAACTCCGGAATGGTATTATCTAGACATAATCAACACAAGTATATCAATAAGGATTCAATGATTCAATTACATGGCTTAATTATCCATTTCCTAGCATTCCTCCAAAATTATAAAAATTCGACCCCGAGCCCGCTTGGTCCAAAAACAAGGCTCGGACCAAAACCATGTCACCCATTCACCCACGAGCCCGAATATATAATTTGTTTCCAAATTCGACCCCAAAACGAGGTCTTAATTAAGAAAATTCAAAAGGGCCTAACTCTACCCAAATTCCAGATTTTCTACTCTAATTTGCATGTTTTAGGCTTAGGAATTCATTAATTATAGATGAAAAATGAAGGAAATGAGTTAAAATTTACTAACCCAAGAAGTTTTGATGAGGGATGGCTTCAATGGATGACTAAGGGCTTTGGAGAAGAAGAAGTTCGTTATTTTCTAAGTGAATCCCGTAGCTACTAGTTCTGGAAATATTTATATACTACTGGGCAAAATTGTGCATCGTGATCGTGGGAATGGGTTTGCGATCGCAGAGAGTAGAATGGACAGACCATCGCGATCCCAGAAGGGAGGACGCGATCACGAAGAGTAAAAAAACCGGGGTCCAGAAGTTGACTTACGCGAACGCGTGGGACATCACGCGAACGCGATGAAGGAGACCTGTAAAGCTACGCGATCGCGGTCAACTGTACGCAAACGCAAAGAGGAAAAGAGGGCTAAGCCCTCAGGGTCAATTAACCCTATGCGATCACGAGGGAAGGGACGCGAACGCGATGAAGGAAAACTTAAAGCTTCATGAACGTGGAAGAGGCTTCGCGATCGCGAAGAACAAAAGGGACCTGCAACAACTGAAGCAAAAACCACCAATTTTCCTAAGTTCAAAATCATTTCGAGACACCTCCAAAACACTCCCGAACCTNTGGGACCTCGGAATTCGATTCCGGGCATATGCCCAAGTCCCATATTTTCCTACGGACCCTCCGGGACTGTCAAATCACGGGTCCGGGTATGTTCACCCAAAATATTGACCGGAGTCAAATTTATTCATTTTAATATCAAATCTTAGCATTTTTCACAGAATTTCATATTTAAGCTGTCCGGCTACGCGCCGGACTGTGCACGCAAATTGAGGCAACTTCAAATGAGGTTTTCAATGCCTCGAAAGTGCGGAATAGGTAATAACATAGGTGATGACCCTTTGGGTCGTCACAGTAATATCTCATTTCCGAACTTTCATCAATTTACTTATGGCGTACTTTTATTTACGAAAACGTGGGGTGTAACATCATTTCCCCCTTTGGAATATTCGTCCTCGAATATTGGCTGATGCAGTTAGAATTTTCATAACCTATGTCTTCTGAATACTTTTGGTACTCCTCTTGCCGTCTAGGCAATTGTTCTTTGAATGGATCTCAAAGGCCAGGACATTTCCCCCTTTAAGCCTCTTTCTCACACCACGACTTGTGGTCGAAATTCTTCCAATCTCGCAATTGTTGCTACCTTTTTTCATAAATCAGTTTATCCATCCGTATGACTTTACTGCCATAATTATTACTTTGAATATCGTTACTGAGGCCTGCTACCAAACTCTAGGTTACTTCCGTTGCTTATCCCATATGTATAAATCTAAGTCCTTTAATGCTTCCTCATTACTATTCATCTTAAGAATGGCGGCCTAATCTCATCTCATACTTTGTGACTTTTGTCCATCCGTTGTTGATTCACCTCAATATTAATCTATAATATACCGCTGATAACTTGAAACTTCTTACGTTATATACCTTGCCACTAGGGCTTACGTTTCATCGAGGAATATTTGGAGTTATTTTCTTGATCCACTTAGGGATGATACTGTACTTCAATGACTGTATTTTATAGCATCCTAATGTGATTCACTTACGTGGGTATTTTAATCTCGTACAATCCATGAAATCCTTTTCAAATCATTACTTACTTGAAGGCCTAAACTTCATCCTCTATCTATCATAATTACACCCTCATTGTACTATAAGGGCAGCATTCCATCTCTTTTAAACCATCAACTCTTCTTGTTTTCATAGGCTTAATCCCGAGGACTTATCCATTCTCGTCACCTTCTCACTCGACTTTTCTTATCCTTACTCCTGTCTTCCTAAAACCTTGTCGCTCTACCATAGTTTAGCTTGTTACCTACACATATCCATTTACACTAGTCGCAACCTTCCTTCAACTTGCTTGCACTTTAGATTTCCTTGTGTTATTCTGGAATATCAAGAGACACATCACATCGTCTCTAAATCTTATTTACTCTCTTAACTAGGCCTATCGATATGTTGAAACCATAGGCTGGTAGATATGCCACTGACGATGCCACTATCATTCCTGGATATTGAATCCCCATGCTTCAAGCCTTCTATCTGAAGTATGGGCTATTCACAACCTTTTGCATTTGAGTATCTCGTACGTTATTCACCTTTACCTTACTAACTTTAGAGTCTCGCATCATATCTTCTATCTCTTTCATAACCTCCCTTTCACCTAGATATAACTCACATCCACAACTTGAAATTTTATTATAATACTTGCACCTCTTTACATGATTCGGTGAGAGCTTCGTACGGACTTCTTATGAGGCTGGTACTCTTCTAATTGGATTTATTGTAGATCCGTCTCTAGATTATTTATCAAATAATTCCTTTTGTTCCTTCTCAACTTTTCTTAAATTAGAGCAATTGCCTTTCCTGGCCGTTCTTCCACTTGTTGCATGAATACTTAGCTTATCTTAGTGCCCATACATTGCCGAAAAATTCATCATTTTTTTTGAAACTCATATGATTTCGACCATTACTTTTAGTTTCACTCCCCCTTATTAACCACGATAGGTGTCGGACCACTTTCTTATGGAGTGCATACAATGTTGTAGTGAGACTGCTACTAGAAGACCATTTCTTCTTCTAGTTACTATGTTTAGGTTTAAGCTTTCTTTCTTATTTCCTCAACTCGTCTTCCATTGTAGTACTTAGGGAGGACCTTCTGGCTCTTGTAAAGTTACAAGCTTGTTATATTGCTTACCCAACATAATTTTTGATGTTCGTACTTACCTATAATTATTTTTTTTTACTTACCTCCATACTCATGTGCTCGTACGATTGCTTCTGAACTGAAGTTTTGACTGTCTTCCAAGTGGGACTCTCTTTTATTTCCATAACACTCATACGGTATATTTAACTACCCCAACCCCTATCTGAGTATTTCTCAAGGTCATAATGTCATATATGTGAGACTGAATTTCCCATGTTGGGGTTCATTCTGTTTATCTTGCATGATCTATTGATTTGTCTGTATGTTCTTGTCTAGCCATAACTAGCCAGTTCCTGAATCAACTACTAACTACTCGTTGTCCCATTCTCATATCAATATTTCGTGTAATATTTCTTGAGTCATTTCCTTTGTCTTATCTTACGTCTCGAACTGGCTCCTTATTTAATAACAGTTCGGGCAGGAACCTTTACTTCCTCTCCTTGACGTCGTGCTTGCACAATATTCTTGAATTGTAACGTATATGTAAGATTTGGATAAGTTCCATCTCCTTCCTCTTTCATTTATCACATTCTTCCTTTACCATTCCATAGTCACTAGAACCACTTAATTCTGGCTTAATGCCACATTACTCCATATTCCCCCCTTTAGGGATGTACTAAAAACTGAAGCCACGAGGATCTACATATATATATATATATATTACCTTTTCATTTTTGGCGTCATTTCTCAACATCAATGATCTTTACTTGCCTTGCGGAAATTCTTCTGTACCAAGGATGAAAAATTCCTTACTCGCGAGGGTGATACTTAACGTAACTGGCACATACAGTCTCTTAAGCTTAACTTTGCTCACATTGCTTGCTCTAGGAAGCGTCTCCCTGAATGAATATTCTCTGAATTCATTGTGAATCTTCTTCCGTGGCCCGTCCTATTATTGCAGGAATGTGATATGAAATTATCATGATGCTGACTACTACCAAATCACTCAGTCCCTAATTCATTTTTAGTTTATCCTGTTTGCCAGTCCATACTGATTTCTGTTACTCTCGGGATTCACTCATCCCTCTGGCAGTCGCTTTGGAGTTACGAACTTATTTCTCGAAATGAGGATATAACCTTATGGCCTATACTTTTTCATTGTCTTAAGGCCTGTCACCTCTCGTCTCTTTATTCACTTGACTAGACTGTGTAATACTGTCATTTCTTTTTTTTTCTACCGTCTTTATTCATGTATCATACCTTATTCATAATGCTTCCTTATCTCTCTTCTCATTACTCTGCTAATATTTCTGCATATCCCCTTTCTTGTGAAAACTTCAACACGACATTCTTTCGCTTTTAGCTCTCCTTGCTTTATTCATCGGCTCTCTAGGTTGCTCAACATCCTCGCTCTACTAGGGATGAAAGCCACACTTAAGGTAATATTTTATCCCATCCAGGCTTTCAGTGCCTATTTTCTGAATGCTAGTATTCACGTCTAATCGTAATATTCTAGAGTGCACCATCTGGGTGTCTCACAAAAAGATCTATTGGCACATTTGTAATACCCTTCGGAAATGTCAACTGACGCAAACAATTCACCCATCATATCTTCTTATACTACTTCTGATAACCCCCATGGGGCATATCTGGAATGGGTGCGACCAATTGTATATACCTCTGTTATTATTGAATATAACTCAAAAAGCTTACATTCCTCTGCCTGAAATAATAAACAATGTTAGCCTTAGTTGACTGGGCGCCTCATACCCTTCTTTATCTTGCTTCTTTTGCTTGTTGAAACTTGTATTTATCTTCTTAATATCTCATTTTCCTTCATCATAAAGGTGGATAGGCATTCTTGCCTTAAGGCTTCTTATGAAGAGGCTTACACCTTTCAGTACGCACATGATCTTCTGAAGATCTCACATTTACTTTCATAAGCATGATACAAAGTCGAGTTCCTATAATTCAACACTTCCACAACTATTCTCTTATCGATGATCTTTCTGAACATAGGCATTGTCTTATTACGAATAAAAATAGAAGTTTGGGACTTGAATTCTTATAAGTGAGCTACCACATGATCTAGAGTAAGAAGAAAGAATGACAGTCTTAAATGCCCTGTAGCCTCCTGCTTATAAGTATGGTGCACGACACACCCATAAACAAGACTCTACTAGACACGGCGTGTAGACTCCCTAGGACAAAACTTCTCTGATACCACCTTTGTCACGACCCAAACCGATAGGCCGCGAAGGGCACCCGATACCTTACTCGACCGAGTACCAACGTAACGTATCTTTCTTATTACATCATCATATACACGTGACATACGAGCCTAATAGGCCAACATAATCATTTATAAACTCAAAACATAGGCCGACAAGGCCATACAATCTTTCACGTACATGAAATATGTCTACAAGCCTCTAAGAGTACATAAATGTCGTAAAGGTCGGGACAGAGTCCCGCCATACCAAACAATACACGTCTAAATCATACTAACCACTCAAGCAACTCCGAAGCAAATGGAGTGCACCAACATCTTCCGCTGAGCTGATAGCCTACTTGGAGGGCTCTCGACCTGTCTATCGGGACCTTCGAGCATGAAACGCATCGTCCCCAAGCAAAAGGGGAATCAGTACGAATAATGTACCAAGTATGTAAGGAACATAAATAAATACATAAGAGACATGGATGACATATAGAGTACATGACTCAACCTGTAAGTCTGAATAAATTTGTAAATCATAAATTACTTTTAGCGTCATGCATATGCGTATGAATGTCATGTCATGCATATGTACATGTTTGATAACATCATCAGCCTCTAAGGACATCCCATCATATCATATCGTCCACTGTGGGCAAAATCATCATCGTATACCAACTGATCAGGTGGTGGTGCGTATATAACTCCATAAACCTTTCCCATATCCCATATACATATACATACATATATACGCATATATAACGCCGTTTGATACATATATATATATATATATATATATATATATACATACATATATACGCATATATAACGCCGTTTGAATTATATTTCAGCCACTGTGGGCAGCATCATCATCATATACCAGCTGATCAGGTGGTGGTGTGTATATAACGCCGTAACCTTTTCCCATATCCCATATACATATATTTACATATATACGCGTATATAACACCATCTGGTCATGGGTCAATGCACATGTATGAAGTGCATGAAAAGTACGTAATAATCTCAATATTTCTTCCGGATAAACTCTTTCAATTGCGCATTATTCTGAGACCCATTAACAGAAAATAATAATAATTCTCATAGGGAATCAAGAATATAGACACCCTTACTATTTCTATGAATAGAATAATTTATAGAAACTGTGTATTTGCTCGTTCCTTCAGTATAATTTGGACCATGCCAAAAGAAAGAAGGGATAGCCTTAACATACCTGGAGTAGAAAAAATCCGTATGATATTCTTGAGAAAAATTACACCTTCCTTCCTTAGAATCGCAAAATCTCACATTACGACTCCGACCATTGTAAATCACGTATGCAATCTCTCTTTAACGTAAACCTTGTTATATGCTAAATTTCCTCTTATGTTTTTTTTTTGGAATTTTTGATTATCTCTCCTATACTTGGTTGGTGTTTCATGCATCTTTATATGCTGAATTCTTGATGGTGAAGTGGATAAGTTATTTGACTTGATACCTTAGAAAACTAAATAATATAATAAAAAGGAATGTATATCCTTAGAAGAGTAAATAATATTATAAAGGGAATGTAATCCTTGTATGTGCTCTAATAATATGACACCTTTCTTCATATCCTATGAGTCACTTGGTGGCTTTATTAACCATTTCATGGGCTTCCACGTGGGAGCCTTTGTCCCCATTTATTAATTATTCATAAATCTTTAATTATATGGTTTATCTCTCATTAAACTAATAATTAACCAATTACTCACATAATTAAGAATTATCTCAAATTACTTAGAATACTACTCCCTTTTAACACACCTTATACACCTTACTATCATGGTCATGTGGTACCTTGTATGGTACTAGTCCATAAATATCAGGTATTTTAGCTCGGACCATATTTTATCCCAAAATGTCAAACTTCGACGAAATTCATTTCCTTCGATTCTCTTACCCTTTCACCTTCACGAATTTAATTATCACTTGCTTAAAATAGATTAATACTTATAGTCCCAAAATTATCTTATTCCCGAACTTACGTCGATTAACTTACGACGAAACTTTAACGTACGAGAATACGGGGTGTAATATCTCATTTCCGAACTTTCATCAATTTACTTATGGCGTACTTTTACATACGAAAACGTGGGGTATAACATAAACAAGCCAAAAAGCAACACAAATACATTATAAAGCCCATGGAAACAATTCCATATGATAGAGGTCAAATTCTTAATCAAGAAGCCCAAAATTGATCAAAACTCAAAATCTGAGCCCATGCCTCGGAACAGATAAAACTTATAAGATCCGACTACCCATTCAATTACGAGTCCAACCATACTAGTTTCACTCAAATACGACTTCGAATCGATGTTCAAAACTCAAAAACTCGCTTTATGAAACTTTAGGCTAAAACCCTAAATTTCTCTTTAAAATTCATCAACCGATAGCCAAAAATGAAGATAGATTCGTGAAATAAAAACAAAACCAAGTTTTGAACACTTAACCCAGTATGAACCTCAATCCGAGTCCCACATCTCAAAATATGATAAAAGAACAAAAACCTCGAATTATAAAGAATTTGCCATCGAATTCCGTATTTGCGATCAAATCGTTGCATCTGCGACCCCCGCTTTTGCGGTAAACATTTCTCTTTTGCGAAGAACCCCTGAACCAACAACCATCGCTTCTGCGATCTCCTACCCGCTTCTGTGATCGCGCTACTGCGCACAACGAACCGCATCTGTGGTCGCGCAGGTGTGCCCAAGCACCCGCACCTGCAATCCTCACGCCCAGCTCCCTCTTCACTCTTCTGCAATGGCAATGCCGCTTTTGCGGCTCCACACCTGCGCCCATGGCTCCGCAGGTGCAGTCACACCAGAACCTCTGCCAAACCAGCCTTAGTCATAATTTCCAAAATGCTCCGAACCTCGTCCGAAACTCACTTGAGCCCTTCGGTACCCCGTTCGAATATACCAACAAGTCCAATAACATAACACGGACCTACTGGAGGCCTCAAATCACGCATAACAACATTGAAATGAAGAATCATACCTCTAATCAAAGTTAATGAATTTTGAACTTTTCAACTTCCAGAACTCGTACCGAAACACATAAAATCAACCCGGAGCGAACCCAAATTTAGCACACAAGTCCCAAATAACATAATGAAGCAATTCCCAGAACAACAATCCAAATCCGATATCCTCAAAGTCAACTTCCGGTCAAACTTATGAACTTTCCATACCTTCAAATTTCCAACTTCGCCAATTTGTGCCGAAACCTTCTAGACACATCAAAATGCAAACTCGAGCATACGCCCGAGTCTAAAGTCACCATGAGGACCTACCAGAACCCTCAAAACTCCAATCTGAGATCAAATACTATGAAGTCAAACTTGGCCAACTCTTCCAATTTAAAGATTCCTAGTTGAGAATCATTCTTCCAAATCAATTGCGAATGATCTAAAACAAAAACCAACGATTCACATAAGTCATAATACATCATACAGAGCTACTCATTCCCGTAAACTCCGAACAAAGTGCAAATGTTCTAGATGGCCTCTTGGGTCATTACATCCTCCCTCACTTAAACATACATTCGTCCTCGGACGTGCCCCGAGTTATTCCTGAGTCATCAAATCACCGTGTTACCTAATGATACACATACCAGGGGATGATCCCACGTCACCATAATCCATATAATCCTGACGATATGACGTAACTGAAAATCATTACTTCAACCTTAGCCCGTAAACCACAAAATTCAATTTCCAACATCCTGAGTTTCCTACGAGACCCGAACCTCACAATATATGTATTGCAGAGTCGTAAAATCTGTATCAAGCCATAACCACAACCGAAGATGCATTCACATGACATACCACACGAATCACATACTCGTAACGAAACTCCCGATCAAAGTAGCTGCTCAAAACACCCAATACCGATAATAAACCTCTTATCAACAAGAACTTCGCTCTAAAACCTTCGTACACTACTGATGATGAAAGAAACACACAGAAACTCTTAACCACTTATCAGATCAACAAGTCATGGAGTTCCCTCTCCTTCAACAAGAACTATAGCCAATTTATAAGACAATCAACCACATTGCCCTTTCATATATACCGGAATCAAATCAGATATCACCCATTCTAGGTCCAACGACCTTCTCTTATCAAATACAAGCTACTCTACTGACACGCGACACCAATACTACACAAAGCCACAAACCATGAAATCCATGCACTAATACGCAACAATTCAAATGTACTCAAACATGGAAAATATCTCAAACAAGAGAACCACCTTGCAAGCTCAACAAGTACCGGTACAACGCAATGCTAAAATCCATCACACACTGTAGAATCAAAAAACACGAATCTATCACAAAGGATCATATTCCGATATAACTTCACTGCAATGCGTGACCACATCCAAACACCGCTCCACTTGAATACCTCAAGTCACGGTGATTGAATTCAACTTCTACACGAAATACGACGTTGTATACGATCGATACCGGGGGCCCCGATATCGAGGCCTCTATGGAATGCCAAGCCCGATCTCGAGAGGCTCGAAGTAGAGCCTGGATTTTGACCTTGAAGTGGATACCTCGAGGAAGTATGTTGAAGGCCCATCACGGCCTACCTTGGAGCAGTCTATAATCGATGACCGTCATGGAAAGGCAGAAATTTCCCAAAAACACGTTGTTAGAGCTGATAAGGTCTGCAAAAATAGTACAAGTCCGTACAAGGCCATTATACAGCTGTACCAATATCATTTCTCTGTCATAACTAGGCATGTACTATGTTGGAATTCACCCCTGCTATATAAAGGGGACCCCAATAATTCTTGAAAGAGAACATTTTTACTGCAATTGAACATTCTCTGCTTTTTTCGTGCTCAACACTGTCTCTCTACTTTATTGCTCCTTACTTAGTGTTCTTCACTTATTGTCCTTCATTTGTTGCTATTCTCCGACCTCGAGGCCCCCGATTCCAGTGAGCTCGAGGCCCCTGTCTTGTGACAACTTTGGTTTGCTTATCTCATTTTCCTTACTTACGTTCATTACTTCTTGATTGTTAACTAGTAGTGGAATAAATCACATATTTTCAGAACCAAAAATCAAATATAATTGTTAAAAACCATTTTCAAAGTAAACAGACATCAAGTACCCCAAGTGTATGAACATAACCATGGAGGAACAAATAATACAACACCACAGTCCGCAAAGAACATAACCAAATGCACAATTGATCACGCCCAACTATGCCTTATAAAAAGGACAAAGCGGTCACTGCAAATATATTCCGGTTAACAAGTCCGGAGTCAAATTTCACAAGGAATTAACCTATCAATCACAGCTATTGGACTCATACAAATTCACGTATTCAATATTCAGAAATATTTAAGTAATAGATTGGATGTTTCCTAACTAAATATTACGTAATGAAAATGCAATGATCAAGAACTAACTACGAACGGGTTGTAGACAAGAATTGGAATGATCTAAGGTTCTGATTTCCCTTATTGTCGGAGTCATTCACGCTACGTTTGCTATAAATTTTCCTAAGTCTTCTCTATTGATCATGAGCACTCTGACTGTCGTAACTCTCTTCCGAGGAATTACAACAATATGCTAGACGTATTCTCCCGAATTACACTAGCTAGCCTTAAGTACAATTCACTTAGATCGCACCCAAGGTTTCGTTATCCCTAATCCCACATTTAAACCCTTCGTATTGATCCCTCATATACGTCAGGAGTGATGTTGTTCAACATCAACCTAAATATGCACTCTTTCCCGAGTAATGCACACTAAATAGGAACAGTTAATTGAAGTCCCTTCAATCAACATCAATAAACATATTGTTGAACAAATAGAGAGAATAATACGGCAAATCTATATTAACGTAACAAGAAATTCATCCTTCAATAGGTTCCATCAAAACCCTAGATTAGGAGTTTAGCTACTCATACTAATGCAAAACAAATCACTAATATAATTCATAATCTTCAAACTAGAAGTAAGAAGAAGAAGATAAAACTCTTAGGAATTGATTTTGCTTCTCTCCCTTGTTCTTGCCTCTAAAATCTTCTAAAACCAGCTATCTCCCACTTCTGGGCGAGTTTGGGCTTCATATAGGTTTAGGTTAGTTGCCTAGGGAATTACACAATTGCCCCTGCATGTTTCGCTTTTGATCGCCCGTACGCGGTCGTGGATCCAACCGTGGATTTTGACTGCTCCAATGCCTCAAGTTTGCGAGCTCATTCGACCGTGGTTGTTGCGTTTCTCTTGCTTTTCTATCTCCTTTTCACCCGGGCTAACCTTCGATTGGCCTTCATGCTTCACAATGACTCCAAAACACTCTTTAGCTCCCTCCTAGCTCGGAGTGGCTCCTGCAAAACATCCGCATTGTTTCTGTTTTTTGGATTTTCTATTCCATCATCCATGTCTGGTTCAATTTGTTCTGTTGGGTTCTATTGCTGTTTACCTTTCTAGTTTGCACGATTCAGTGCCTTGAAAACTCTCTCAGGATCTGATAATGCTTCGAACAATTCACAAGTTCTTGAGGAGTTTCTAGGCATGCACCTTTAACACCCAAGACTAAAAACGTTAGAATTTCAATGTATTCAGTTTAGATTGATGAAAATTGACTAGACTAAGAATTTTCGCACTTCTTTTAACTGCAATTAATAACATCGCTAATTCCCCGGCAACCACGCAAAAATTTGATCACGCCCAACTATGCCTTATAAAAAGGACAAAGCGGTCGCTACAAATATATTCCGGTTAACAAGTCCGGAGCCGAATCCCACAAGGAATTAACCTATCAATCACAGCTATTGGACTCACACAAATTCACATATTCAATCTTCAGAAATATTTAAGTAATAGATAGGATGTTTACTAACTAAATATTACGTAATGAAAATGCAATGATCAAGAACTAACTACGAACGGGTTGTAGACAAGAATTGGAATGATCTAAGGTTCTGATTTCCCTTATTGTCGGAGTCCTTCACGCTACGTTTGCTATAAATTTGCCTAAGTCTTCTCTATTGATCATGAGCACTCTGACTGTCGTAACTCTCTTCCGAGGAATTACAACAATATGCTAGACGTATTCTCCCAAATTACACTATCTAGCCTTAAGTACAATTCACTTAGATCGCACCCAAGGTTTCGTTATCCCTAATCCCACATTTAAACCCTTCGTATTGATCCCTCATATACGTCAGGAGTGATGTTGTTCAACATCAACCTAAATCTGCACTCTTTCCCGAGTAATGCACACTAAATAGGAACAGTTAATTGAGGGCCCTGCAATCAACAAGAATAAACATATAGTTGAACAAATAGAGAGAATAATATGGCAAATCTATATTAGCGTAACAAGAAATTCATCCTTCAATAGGATCCATAAAAACCCTAGATTAGGAGTTTAGCTACTCATACTAATGCAAAACAAATCACTAATATAATTCATAATCATCAAACTAGAAGAAAGAAGAAGAAGATAAAACTCTTAGGAAGTGATTTTGCTTCTCTCCCTTGTTCTTGCCTATAAAATCTTCTAAAACCATCTATCTCCCACTTTTGGGCGAGTTTAGGCTTCATATAGGTTTAGGTTAATCGCCTAGGGAATTACACAATTGCCCCTGCATTTTTCGCTTTTGACCACCCGGATCCGACCGTGGATTTTGACTGCCCCACTACCTCAAGTTTGCGGGCTCATTCGCGGCCCACTTTGCAGCCGCGCACTTGGATGTTGCGTTTTGCTTGCTTTTCTGGCTCCTTTTTTCTCGGGCTAACCTTCGATTGGCCTTCCACGCTTCACAATGACTCCAAAACACTCTTTAGCTCCCTCCTAGCTCAGCGTGGCTCCTGAAAAACATCCATTTCTCAATTAGAGCATTTTGTTATCTTTTAACATTCAAACCTCGATAAAGTGCGGCTAAATTAGAGTGTAAATAGTGTTTAAATTGCATAAATACAGGCTACTATCAACACCCCAAACTTAAACCATTTCTCATTCTCGAGCAATAAAACCATACTCCCCAAAGGCCTAACTTCACTAAGTGACTTCCTTACTCGTCACACCAAGAACATTTCACAAAGAGTGAGTACATTAGCGTAACATCTACACCTCAAGAGTTGACTCCCTCTAGCCATGCAATGTTCCTAACTGACTTAGTTACTCTAATTCAGAGGTCCAGACTTACCTCTCCTTCATGAATCAGGTGCCCACTCACAACAAAAGAGACTCATTCCACAATTAGTAAAATTCACACATTGAGGAACTTTTAAAAGTAATATAATTCACTCACCTTCAGAAATGATATTCTTGTTCCACAGAAAACGCACCATAGGCTTGCCCGTAGTGTACTACTATACTAATTGAGCTCACTAACTCTAGGATCAAGTAGAACTTTATTTGGATGTAAAGTAGGCTGCAAGTTGGGTAGGATATTTTTGGATATAATAGTGACTACACCTCCCTAAGCACTTTAATACATTTATTTTACAGTCAAGTTCACACCTAAGTCAAACCAATATTTTCATCTTTAACACCACATATACCATCCCACACATCTTTGAGTACAATCACCTTAAAAGCCACCAGAGAATTATTGCCAATCAACATGATACACTATTAACAATGTTCTTCTCTCTTTATTTTTTTTCACAAATGGCTTTTCCTACAAGATATACCTTTCTCCTTATTTCCCTAGTCCCACTCAAAAGCTCCACCAACTACCCCACCCTTTATCCTTTGTAAATTCATAGTAGTTCAAGTGCTTACGAGAGGTAAATGGTTCAAAAGATGGTCAATTCAAACAAGGGACAGGGCTTGTAATGTGGTTGCCAAGGAAACAGGATTACA
This sequence comes from Nicotiana paniculata, assembly GCA_005239505.1. Classification (NCBI taxonomy): domain Eukaryota; kingdom Viridiplantae; phylum Streptophyta; class Magnoliopsida; order Solanales; family Solanaceae; genus Nicotiana; species Nicotiana paniculata. The sequence continues at coordinate 51,696 of ML350075.1, read as the reverse complement.
TGCTCCACGGGGTTAACTATGGTACATAGAAATTATGTGGGTGGAGTATGTATATACATGGTTCAACAAAGAAATGCCTATATCACTTTCCAGACTAAATAAGACTACCATTTCGCTTTGTAGATACACGAGGCAAGTTCTAGGCATTAACTGTCACACACAGAATACAACAAGCCTCACACACACATGGCACATGACTCATTCCAGATTAGATCATCATACACTTAGCTCAGAGTACTTTCGCCAAATTAAGCACACACAATTTAAGGCATTCTTACAAGAGTCAACAAATGAGCCTAAGCGTCACACTAAGGTGATCTCTATATTCAAGGCATTACAAGTTAAGATATCCTATTCTAATTCTGCCCATAGCCCATAAGTTCCTAAAAAAATAAAACTAACTACACCCGGCTCAAATATAACCCTCGGAAAAGAACCGTGGTTTAAAGAAAAACCAAGGGGAGTTGATACAGTACTACAAAAGAATTTTTTTTTCTTTTTTTTTTGTTCGACTTTAGTCCCTCAAGAAACCCGTCGAGTGATATCCATCGTCGGGCCAAGTAAAAATTAATTTATCAAAAGAAACTACAAAACCAACCTATATACAACATACAACATACAACAACATCCCCCACCCCACACTTAAAAAGATGGCATGTCCCCATGACATACAAAATAAAGCAAAGCAAGGTAAGGGGACTTCCCTGGTGGATTATTCCTGTTCGAAGATAGTGCCAGGGTCGAGATTACATGCCCGTCCCAGTGCACACAGCCAGCCCATGGTTTTATTTTTTGACTTTGCACTTTGGGTGGCTAAGGCATCAACTCTAGTCCCCAACTCCATGACAGAAGTGCGCAGTCCTGCCATGTCTTGTTCTACGGCTGTCATGTGCGTGCTCTGTCTGCCCTGGGATGGTCCTGCCTTCTCTATGCTTGTCCCTGTGGGGGTGAGGCGTGCCTAGCCTCCTCTTGACCGTCATCACCTTCCTCAGACTCATCAGAATTGTCATTGTCATTTGCCCCATGTGCCACTGGGTCATTCCCGATGGTTACTTTGTCGGCTCAGAACTTAGCCTCCTTCTTCACCACACATCTGCATTAGGGTTCTCGGGCACCCTTGGTTCTCTGCACAATCAAGTGACAAGAGATGTGAAGTAAAATGTATACCTCTTTAGTGGTGAGAGGATGAACATCTCTGACTGGATAGGATGAGCCAAATCAAAATTGTGGCCTTGCATAAAGCACCAAATCACTTCCGATCTTGGCCATTTATCTCCGTGGTGTTATGGGATGGAAGCAATCAACTATTGATTATGTACAACCAACACTTACCCTCAAAAGTGAGTGATGATGAATGCAAAATTCTACCAGGCACACACTATACTACCTCTCTGCCCGATACACAGATAATTTGGAAAAAGAGATTCCATGTGGTGGGTTCACGCATGTAAGTCTCATAATAATCTTTAGCCCCTTTGAATACCGGAAAGCGATACACTCTTTTGGTGGCAGCTAGCGAGGCATCCACCCTCGTTTGTCTCACAGTGCATACCCTCTCCTTATGTTCGGGGAAGTTGGCAAAGAACTCCCGAACAAGCATCATGTTACCCTCCTCCGGCTCTTCAAAGAAGATGTTTAGCCGATATCTAATCAATTTCCGATATATATTCGGGAATTCCACTTGGAGGGCTGCCCTGTCAATTCCTCTTTCCGGTACAGGCTTTTTCGTAGCCTTCAAACTAAAACGGTCTTGGGCCGCTCTGGAAACAAACCTACTATGATCAAATTGGCTTGCGTTGGCCGGTACCCGTTCTATAGATGAATTACCCTCCGACTAGACGAGGCTCCGGTAGTGCGTCTCTTCCTTGAAGGATGCATTGTACCTGACACAACAAACAACACTATTAGTGGGGGCGGAATATGTGCACCAATGGCGGTTACTCAGACTTCACTCGCACAATTGGTCACAATTTGCATTCAGAGCTCATTGAGGCAAATCAACAAACACTTAGTGTGCACATACTCTCCAAAGTTACACAAAGGCCCAACTGAATTAACACACCTCACATCCCAATTCTAGTGGCCTCACACACCACATATACACCAATATCAAACTCCAAGAGAAAAGACATATGATTTTACTACCCTATACATACACTAGCAAATAAAAGAAGAAAAATTGAAGAGAAAATCACAACAAAAACTGAAAAAAAAGAAGAAAAATACAAAGAAAGGGGAATAAAATCATGTACTTACTTGGAGATATTGAGAATAATGGAGGTTGGATCTTGGTTGATGGAGAAGAAAAGAAGGGAGGAGAATATTTGTGTTGAAGGGAGAATATGGGGGAAGGGAAGGAGAGGGAGGGGATGTTTTGTTTGTGGGGATGGGGGAAGGGTTTTAGTTGAAGGGAATAAGAGGAGTGGGGAAAGTGGGGAGGGAATTTAGGGTGGGTGGGCATTTATGTTTGGGGAAAGTGGGGAAGGAATTTAGGGGAAAAAGTAATTTAAAAAAAATTATACACTTACCTGGTCCGCTCCCTATCCACGCTAAGATCCGCGGTCGCGGATGCTGGGCAGAAAAGGACGCAAATTCACGCCCCATCCCCGGTAGCGGACCTGGGGCAGAACAGCAGCTAAAATCTGCGGCCTAATCCACGGCCGCAAATCCAAAATAGTATGGCACCCAAAATTTGCAGGCGCGGATCACCGTCTCTGACCAATTTTCATCTTTTCCTCAATTTTACCTCTTCCCGGGTTAATTTTGACCCCTGACTCCTTCCGATGCGCACAATTCTTGACCTGCACACTAGTAGTTCGGTCAGTAATGTTCAACATCAAATACAACAATAGAAAAAAATAAAAGAAAAAAATCATGGGTTGCCTCCCAAGAAGCGCCTAAGTTAACGCCGGGGCATGATGATTACAACAGTTCAATGGGTTTCCTCCCATGCAGTGCCTGATTTAACGTCGTGGCACGATGCATGTAAGTGCATTTAAGGTTTGCTTGACCTGTGAGGCTCGATCAAATGGGTCACTAACACTCCCTTTGCTTCATCCATGCCCACATAATGTTTTAATCTGTGCCATTGACTCTGAATGCACGAGATTCATTCTCTGCGGCAATCTCTACAACACCTGTGGGGTGTACTTCAACCACGAAATGGCCCTGACCATCGTGACTTTAGTTTGCATGGAAATAACCTTAGTCTTGAGTTGTATAGCAATATCGTATCTTCGGGTTTAAAATTCCGCTCAATAATGTTTTTATCATGTAACATCTTCATTCTCTCCTTGTACAATCTTGTGCTCTCAAAAGCATGATAGCGGATCTCATCAAGCTCGTGCAACTCTGTGACTCTACTTGTTCCCCCAGCTTCCATATCAAGATTCAACTGTTTCATCGCCCACCAAGCTCTATGCTCCAACTCCACCGGCAAGTGAAACGCATTCCCAAACACCAACTTGTATGAAGACATGCCAAGTGTGTTTTGAAAGAGGTTCGATAAGCTCAGAGTGCATCGTCCAACTTTCTCGCCCATCCCGTTCTAGTGGCATTCACGATCTTAGTTAACACACTCTTTATTTCTCTGTTTGACACTTCTACTTGTCCACTTGTCTGTGGATGCTATGGAGTGGCCACCTTGTGGCGTACATCTTACTTCTCTAGCATCTTCTCAAAGGCTCAATTACAAAAATGAGTGCCTCTGTCACTGATTGTTGCCCTTGGAATGTCAAATCGGGTGAATATATTCTTTCTCAAAAACCCAATCACCCCCTTTGCATCATTGGTAGGGAGTGTTGCATCCTCCACCCATTTGAACAAGTAGTCCACAATGACGAGTATGTACTTGTTTCCATATGAGCTTACTATGGGCCCCATGAAATTGATTCCCCATACATCAAACACTTCGACCTCCTGAATTGGGTTCATAGGCATCTCATGTCAGCGGGAAATATTCCCGGTTCGCTGGCATTCATCACATCCCTTTACCCACAAATGGCATCTTTGAACACTGTTGGCCAGTAGAAGCCTGCCTCTAAGACATTCGCAGCTGTCCTTACCCCCTCGAAATGCCCATTGTATGGTGATGTGTGACATGCCTGCAAAATAGAAGACTGGTCTATCTTGGGGATACATCTCCGGATCATGTTGTCAATACAAATCCTGAACAGATAAGGTTCATCCCAATAATACATGCGGCAATCACGAAAGAAATTTTTCTTTTGGATTGAGGAAAGGTCATAAGGAACAATACCGCTCACCAGATAGTTTGCAATGTCTGCATACCATGATGCTTCCTCAAGACTTATGGCTAGTAGTTGCTCGTCCGTAAAGGTTTCTAGAATCTCTTCTACCTCAACCGCTTTCTCACCTCCTTCTAATCTAGACAAGTGATCAGCTACTTGGTTTTCTATTCCCTTACGGTCAAGTATTTCCAAGTCAAATTCTTGCAGCAGTAGCACCCAACGAATCAGGTGAGGTTTTGACTCCTTCTTCTCGGTTAGGTACCCGATAGAAGCATGATCAGTATAAACAATTACCTTCGAGCCTATCAGGTACGATCTGAACCTATCAAACGCGAACACCACTGCCAACATCTCCTTCTTGGTCACAGTGTAATTCAACAGGGCTCCACTTAGCGTTCTACTTGCGTAGTATATCGGATGCATGATTTTATCTTTTCGGTGCCCAAGAACTGCTCTCACAGCATAGTCACTTGCATCAGACATCAGCTCAAATGGTTGCTCCTAGTATGGGGCAACAATGATAGGTGTTGTTACCAGTCTCTTCTTCAATTCCTCAAATGCCACCCTGCATTCATCAGAAAACACAAAAGGGTGATCTTTTTCAAGCTATTTACACAAGGGATTAGCAATTTTGGAAAATATTTTATAATCTCCTACAGAAATCGGCGTGCCCAAGGAAACTTTGCTTTTACGGAAGTGGGTGGTGGAAGCTTTGCTATCACGTCAACATTTGCACGATCCACCTCAATTCCCTTACTTGACACTAAGTTCCCCAAGACTATACCTTCATGTACCATGAAATGGCACTTCTCCCAGTTGAGCACTAGATTTGTCTCGATACACCTCTTCAATACTCTTCTCAAGTTCTTAAGGCAATCATCGAATTAATTCCCCACCACTGAGAAATCATCAATGAAAACCTCCATTATTTCCTCCACCATATCCGTGAAGATGTCCATCATGCACCTTTGTAATGTGACAGGTGCGTTGCATAGGCCAAACAAAATTCTCCGAAAAGCATAAATTCCATAAGGGCAGGTGAACGAGGTTTTCTCACTGTCCTCTGGTGCAATAGAGATCTGATTATACCCCGAGTACCCATCCAGAAAGCATACGTGGGACTTCTCTGCCAGTCTATCTAACAGTTGATCAATAAATGGAAGTGGGAAGTGGTCTTTCCGGGTAGCCAAGTTCAACTTCCTGTAATCCATACATATTCGCCAACCTGTGACTATTCGTGTAGAGATCAATTCGTTCTTCTCATTTTTCACTACTATCATACCTCCCTTTTTTGGCACACACTGAACTGGGCTAACCCAGTTGTTGTCAGAGATGGGGAATATGATTCCCGCATCTAACCACTTAATCACCTATTTATTCACCCCTTTCTTCATGTTGGGGTTCAATTTCTTTGATGTTCTCTGGAAGGTTTGTGCCCATCTTCCAGTAAAATCTTATGCATACAGAAGGCCGGGCTGATACCCTTGATGTCTGCAATGGTCCACCCAATTGCAGTCTTGCACTCCATCAGTACCTGCAAAAGCTGTTCTGCCTGCACATCTAAAAAACTAGATGAGATAATAACATGTAACTTCGAGTTAGATCCTAAGAATGCATACTTGAGATGAGATGGTAGTGGCTTTAGTTCCAACTTTGGTGGCTCTTCTATCAATGGCTTGGCTGGGGGAGTTTTTCTTTCCTCTAAGTTCAAGGGCTCAAATTCGAGCTCCCTTTTCCAAAAACCTTGGCCTTCGAGAGAAAGTACCAACTCTGCCAAGTCTTCTCCATTGGCTTCATCTAGGTTCATGAGACAGGCTGCTAGAGGATTTTTAGTGTTCAATGTCTCACCTTCCTCCTCCAAAATTACATCCACGACATCTATAGAGAGAAATTGGCGTATTCACTTGGTCGCCGCATACATTTCTGCACATTTAATGTTATATCTTCATCATTTAATGTCATTTTGAGATCTCTAGTTTCACAATCAATTGGAGCTATCCCAGTGGCCAAGAATGGTCTTTCCAAAATTATTGGAATTTTCTTGTCAACCCGACAATCAAGAACGACAAAATCTTCCGGGAACACAAACTTCACAACCTGTACTAATACATCATCTAGAATACCAGAGGGTCTCTTCACTATCCGGTCAGACAACAGTAGTAACATGGACGTGGGTCTAGCTCTTCTAATGCCTAGCTTTTCGTAGATAGCCAGGGGAATAAGGTTTATGCTTGCCCCCAAATCACACGGTTCCTTAGAAAATGCATAATTTCCTATTGTGCATGGGATTGCGAAACTCCGTGGGTCAGACAACTTCTCAGCGATGGGTCTCGTCACAACATCACTGCAAGTCTGAGTTAGTGTAACCGTGGCCAATTTTTGAAAGTTGAACTTGTAGGAAATCAAGTCCTTCATCATTTTCGCATAACCAGGAATCTCCTTTAAAGCATCAATCAATGGAATGTTTACCTGAATTTGATTTAACATCTTCAAGAAGTTCTTGTACTGCTCATCTTTATGATATTTGGCCAATATCTGTGGGAATGGTGCTGGAGGTCGCTTCTTTCTTGTGATTTGATTTTTTTCTTGTTCAGACACTGCCACCACTATCAGGTCCTGTGCTACCTCAGTCTCTTTCACAATCTCTTTTTCTGTGTTGGCATCCTCTTGTGCATGTTGTACCGTCACCTTAGTTAACATTGCCTCCACTGGCATCAGTGTCTCGGTAGGTCTGCTTTCACGAGCAATTGCTTGCTCCAGGTTTAGGTATCTACCGTTTCGGAGACTCATTGCCATTAGCTGTTTTGGGCCCTGTTCATTTGGTTTGATTTGTTTGTCTGCAGGTAGCATCCCGTGGGGACGATTATTTAAAGCCCTCAAAACCTGTCCCATTTGGATCTCAATATTCTTTATTGCTGACTCATTTGAGTCTTCTCTTTCAGTTATTCTCCTAGTAGACCCAATCATGTGTTGCATCATTCCTGAAGTCTAGCAAACCCATCTTCGCGTCTCACATGCTGATGTTGTTGAGGTTGATGATAAGCATGCTGCTGATTTTGCTGGTTGTAGCCTTGTTGCCTTTGGTAAGGCACCACTTGACCCTGAGGTTGCATGGCTCCAATATTGTTGCTATTTTTGTGCTGCTGCGGAGCTGGTCTATATTGTTGATTCTGTTGACCCCAATTCCGACCTCCTGGTCTCTGTCCTCCATAGTTGGCCACATAATTCATGTTCTCCTAATATTGTTGGTTATAACCTTCTCCATTCCATGAGCAAACATGTGGTTGATTAATGTATGATGTACATAAACCTCTATTAGTTGCATCAACTATGTGTACCTGCTATTTCTTGCCTGATTCATCAACCTTCTTAGTGAGGATGCTCATTTGTGTCAATAGAGTGGCCATAATTTCAGCTATGGAGTTAGCTTGGTCTAAGGCCACTGAGTGAACTAGAGGAGTGGTTGAAACGCTTCTTGTCGTCCATTCTGATTTTTGGGTCATCTTGTCAAGTAGGATCTTGCTTTCTTTGAATGTTTTGCTAAAAAAATCTCCACCTGCTGAAGCATCAACGTTGGCCTTCAAGCTGTCTGCCAATCCCATGCAAAACCTCTCCCCCAACATTTGCTCGGGAATACCATGATGTGGACACATAACCAGCAGACCCTTGAACCTCTCCCACATTTCTTGTAATGTCTCTGTTGGTTTCTGTCTGAAGCTCAATATCTCATCAATTTGTTGAGCAGTCGTATTGGGTGGGTAGAATTTGATCACAAATTGCTTGACTAATTCCTCCCAAGTAGTGATGGATTTTATGGGCAGTGAACTAAGCCAAGTCTGAGCCGATCCTGTTACTGAGAATGGAAACACCAACAACCGTATTGCTTCCGGTGTCACATTATGTTGCCTTTGCGTGGCACATATCGACAGAAAATTTTTCAGATGCTGCTGAGGGTCTTCAATGTATGACCCTAAGAACAATCCCTTGTTCTGCAACAAATGTAGCATGTTATTTGTGATTTGGAATGATTCTGCTTGTATCGGAGGGACTGTAATTGCGGTTTCCAGATTGTCGGCGGTGGATTGTGCCAAGTCATACAGTGCTGCTTCTGGCACAAGAGGCACCACGCCCTGATTGTTCGTGTCATCCGCATTGTTTCTGTTGTTTGGATTTTCTATTCCGTCATCCATGTCTGGTTCAATTTGTTCTGTTGGGTTCTATTGCTGTTCGCCTTTCTAGTTTGCACGATTCAGTGCCTTGAAAACTCTCTCAGGATCTGATAATGCTTCGAACAATTCACAACTTCTTGAGAAGTTTCTAGGCATGCACCTTTAACACCCAAGACTAAAAACGTTAGAATTTCAATGTATTCAGTTTAGATTGATGAAAATTGACTACACTAAGAATTTTCGCACTTCTTTTAACTACAATTAATAACACCGCTAATTCCCCGGCAACAACGCCAAAATTTGATCACGCCCAACTATGCCTTATGAAAAGGACAAAGCAGTCGCTGCAAATATAATTCGGTTAACAAGTCCGGAGCCGAATCCCACAAGGAATTAACCTATCAATCACAGCTATTGGACTCACACAAATTCACATATTCAATCTTCAGAAATATTTAAGTAATAGATTGGATGTTTACTAACTAAATATTACATAATGAAAATGCAATGATCAAGAACTAACTACGAACGGGTTGTAGACAAGAATTGGAATGATCTAAGGTTCTGATTTCCCTTATTGTCGGAGTCCTTCACGCTACGTTTGCTATAAATTTGCCTAAGTCTTCTCTATTGATCATGAGCACTCTGACTGTCGTAACTCTCTTCCAAGGAATTACAACAATATGGTAGACGTATTCTCCCGAATTACACTAGCTAGCCTTAAGTACAATTCACTTAGATCGCACCCAAGGTTTCGTTATCCCTAATCCCACATTTAAACCCTTCGTATTGACCCCTCATATACGTCAGGAGTGATGTTGTTCAACATCAACCTAAATATGCACTCTTTCCCGAGTAATGCACACTAAATAGGAACAGTTAATTGAAGGCCCTTCAATCAACATCAATAAACATATAGTTGAACAAATAGAGAGAATAATACGGCAAATCTATATTAACATAACAAGAAATTCATCCTTCAATAGGTTCCATCAAAACCCTAGATTAGGAGTTTAGCTACTCATACTAATGCAAAACAAATCACTAATATAATTCATAATCCTCAAACTAGAAGTAAGAAGAAGAAGATAAAACTCTTAGGAATTGATTTTTCTTCTCTCCCTTGTTCTTGCCTCTAAAATCTTCTAAAACCAGCTATCTCCCACTTCTGGGCGAGTTTAGGCTTCATATAGGTTTAGGTTAGTTGCCTAGGGAATTACACAATTGCCCCTGTGTGTTTCGCTTTTGACCGCCCGTACGCGGTCGTGGATCCAACCGTGGATTTTGACTTCCCCACTGCCTCAAGTTTGCGAGCTCATTCGACCGTGGTTGTTGCGTTTCTCTTGCTTTTCTATCTCCTTTTCACCCGGGCTAACCTTCGATCGGCCTTCATGCTTCACAATGACTCCAAAACACTCTTTAGCTCCCTCCTAGCTCGGAGTGGCTCCTGCAAAACATCAATTTCTCAATTAGAGAATTTTGTTATCTTTTAACATTCAAACCTCAATAAAGTGCGGCTAAATTAGAGTGTAAATAGTGTTTAAATTGTATAAATATAGGCTACTATCAGCAATCAACCATTCCACACCCCAATCACCAAATCACACAAAATGTGCTATAAAGCCCAAACAGAACCACATCGTGTGTGCATATAACCTATGGATCACAACCCCTCATAGCATATAAGGGTAACTCACGGGACATATAAGAACATGAATAAGCTTAACTCTAACTGGATGGCACATACCTCAACAACAGTAGTACGGAGTCAATCAATCCGACCTGGTGTAGAATACACATCCCCATTAGGCCTACCAATGGGCACTGAATCAACTCTGGACATCTACAAATAGATAAATAACCCTCCGAAAGTCCACAATGACTGAGTCATAGCACATACTATCATCCAGCTAGCTTTGGCCACAACTTCACAGTTCACAACCACGAAACATCTGCTTCTGAGAACTCCCAGTCTCCAAATCCATAGAACACACAAATCACCATATCTGGTCCTAACTCCGCCGCCCCAATGTCTAACACCTCTCTCATACACGATCATCCCACGAGGAATACTTCTATAATTCTTCCTTGCCACATAGAAAATTTGGATATCAGCAATCGATCAACCATGCGAGTACTACAATACTAATAAAGCATCCGCAAGTCAAAACACCACGCGCATTCTTAAATGCGCACCCTCCTCAAGAAATATCAAGTAGTAGTATCATTCACCTAGTCATCTAAAACCGTCCATGTTGCTTATGAATTCAAGATTCCCTTCAAAACTGAATCGTGACCTTGCACACGCAAATATTAATCTCACACAACACACCTCATAAATCATTCCATCATGTGAAGAGTACGAGGATCTCATAATCTACTCTGGGTCGCAAGAAGAATACATACTCAATCAATCAGAAACCTTCCATTTTATCCTATCCAAGAGAAAAAATAACAATTCGCAACATGCTCCTCATGCCAGTAGGAAATATCCATCTCAAACCATGATAGAAACCATTGAGAACTCTTCGAAACACAATTGCACATAACCAAGCCATCAGAACTGAATCTCTCCAGCTCAACCAAGCCACGCCGGTTTCCAAACCCAAGAGTATCACCACAAAATACCTGTAGAAACTCAGTACATCATAAGTACCTAAGGAACCGATCATATCCATTACCGTGTTGATCCAATCTACTCCTAAATTGTCCTATTTCTCCGAGTTCCTTTCGAATTGCCCTCAAGGTGACACTTCTCCTTGCCAGAACACCACGATTCCTAACCAAAACTCACCCACGAGATCCTAGAATAAAATCACACCGCCTTGAAGCCCATAAGCCACTGAATTCTCTCTTAAGCACGCCAAAGCACCACAACGAATACACACACTCTGAAGAGACCTTATGTGAACCTAAAATTGTATTCCTTCACCTCATTGATACTGAAGTGTATAATCCACAATGATATAGAAATTCCACAAGTCTCCACACCATCCAGCTTAAATCTCAAATTTTAGCCATATACATATCCGAAAAATTCTCAATTGCTACACATAAATCTTGAATCCATTAGAACCTTTTCGAGAGTCATCCACTCTTCTCAAATATTAAGTACACCGCCCAAACGTTCGAACGACCTGTGCCCTATTAGCACAATAACACCCGAAGAAGTAATCCACACTTCTAAGCAACCGAGTAAATTTCCACTCCATGCACACTATATCTTTCACGAATAACCACTCAATCATTCCATGATTTCAATTTCCCATAGAGTGTAATACAACACCTATCCAGAATTTCCCTTACTCGAGTCATACTCAATCTCAACCTCTGCAAGCCATAAGTGATTAAAAGGTATACCTAAAACTGAAATCAATACAACACATAACCGTGCAATTATCTTGTCGATAACAGACTCCCCCACTTGGCTCAAAGCCATATGACAAAACACTCGATAACTCAAAATGACCATTCTCTATTACTTCCAGAATCCCGCACCCAAATTCAACCCAATCCCTCATAAGCTCATGTAACGCAAACCATTTAATACTTTAAATCATTTGCAAACGTCATATTCATCCTCGTGATGGTTGGGTCAACTATTATAACCGGTCCAAACTCAAATCGCACAATACAGCCCATTAGTAGAAAGAAAAGCCACCACACAACATCATAAAAAAATCACACATCCGCAGATTACTCCGTAGGTGATAACCCACCTGCTTAGCCTCAAACTGACATCTCGCTACACCCTTTCACAACCACAACTACTACGCAATCAGCTAATCTTCCCGAGTCTAAACTTATAAACAAGACATGAGAATCTAATTCGTTCCATAATTAAACAACACGAATGATCCTCCAATACACTCATAACTAGAGACTATACGTCATATCAAGACAGAAATCAAGCACCCAATAGTCTTTTTTTTCTAATTCTTCTCTCCACATTCGATCCACCTGAACGCATCTCGCAACCACATCATACTCATCATATAGCCATCCAACCACTCATCGAGCCACAAATTCAACTAATAAGGAGACTACCAGACTTATAAGTCCAAAGCAAGTGCTCACACAACTGAAATCCCCATGCTCAAGCTACAACAAAAACCGGCCTCAAGTCCTCTAGACTGAATCATCATTAGCACCCATAAATCTCATATCGAACCTCATTCATGGAATCACAAGCCGTCAATGTACAACTGATACCGATCGCTCACATGCGCATACGAGAACGTGGAAGGAATTTAAAGTGTTATGCTTCAAGCTGAATCAATACAACACGATAAGGAAAGAAAGATGGGAAGTTTATCCTAAATGCCCTGTAACCTCTCGAAGATAGGTGTGGATGTCATCATACGGATCTGCAAGACTCTACTAGACACTTACTCATGAATTGTAAAACCTATGAACCTAGAGCTCTGATACCAACTTGTCACGACCCAAAATCTAACTAGTCGTGATGGCACCTAACCCAACTCGCTAGGTAAGACAATTAACAACTATCTAATTCCAATGACATTTACTAAGACAATAATAAAAAAAGTATCTGAATCTTATACCTCCCCAAGGACTGGTACTACAAATCATGAGCTTCTAAGATTAGAATGTACAAAGACGGTATGAAATAGATACATAATTTGTTTGTAATGTACATAAATAGATTTTTATAAATCTAAGGCTATAATGAACACGAGGCAGCCACAACCGAATTGAAGGTACGTATTCAAATCCAGCTCCCGTCGATCATAGAAACATCAACATCCATCATCTGCACGCAAGGTGCAGAAGTGCAGTATGAGTACAACTGACCCTATGTACTCAATAAGTAACAAACCTAACCTTAGGTTGAAGGTAGTGATGAACTAGACAAAGGTCGGAGTCTAACACAAATAGCCAACAACTGTTCATAACAAAATAATGCAAGTGGTAAAAGAAGTAACTCAGAGATAAAATGCACAACTCATTCACATATCCAGAAAATAAGCTCGATTTTCAGTATATCAGTGAAAACCCAAATCTTTTACCAAAATCGCCAAAAATAGGAGTAAGTTTAAAAATTGTTATTTTTCCCAAAGCCTTCAACATGTAAATGTTTCATTTTTAAATGGCATGAGAAAAATATATCTTTATGCCTATGTGTCAATATGTGTGAAAAGTCATGAATGTCGTGATACTATTCATGAGGAAAATGCATCTCTATGCCTATATGCCAAGTGTGCATGTCAAATGCAATGTATCTCTAAGATGACTTCATGTACTCACACTCTCAGGGTACTCAATCTCACTTTCTCACACTTTCCACTCATCATGCTCAACCGCTCGACATGCTCAGTCATTCAGTATTGTACATGGCCAATCCAGCCCTGGGAAGATCCATTCCGAATAGATACATAACAACTAACAGGAAGTCACTCAGTACTATATAAGGCCAATGCAGATCAGGGAAGATCCATCCCCAAATATAAATGCTTCGGACAAAATCAATGTTTAGGGAAGATCCATCCCTCAATATAAATCAATCGCGCTCACTGGGGGTGTGTGCAGACTCAGGAGGGGCTCCTTCAGCCCAAGCGCTATATCAAGCCAATCATGGCATAAATCAATGAAACATGCTGCGTCGTGCAACCCCATCCCATATATATATATATATATATATATATATATATATATATATATATATATATATATATATATATATATATATATATATATATATATAGCCATAAGGCTTGTTGTGGCGTGCAACCTAATCCACATATAAATACATCTACAAGGCTCGTTGTAGCGTGAAACCCAATCCACATATGTACATATATCACTCACAGTGCGACACTCAGGCCCCAACTCAGTCACCAATCTCTCCAGTCTCACGACTCAAAACGCTCATACTAAGCAGCCCAAATTAATGATATGAGATGTGACAATAAACAATAACATAAACTGAGATATGATATAGAATGAATGAACATGACTGATTATGAAATTGCAATTTAACAAATAATTCCACGGAAATATGACCAGTGAGTCCCATCAGAATAAGCATGTAGCTTAGACATGGTTTCTAATAGCGGATCACAGGTCAATAGCTATATTACGTAGAGATTTCATGGTTACAGATAAGATAAGGTAATTACACGGTACCACAGGAATAACGAAGTCACAATTCACACGGTGCACGCCCACACGCCCGTCACCTAGCATAGGCGTCACTACCACACCAAACACATAACACGTAATTTGGGGTTTCACACCCTCAGCACCTAGTTTAGAAGTGTTACTTACCTAGAACAAGCCAAATCCAATACCGAGCAAGCCAAACGATGCTCCAAAATGGCATCATGTGCATACCGACCTCCGAACGGAATGAAACTAGCCAAAAAGCAACTTAAATATATTAATTAAAGCCCAAGGATATAATTCCAAATGTTAGAGGTCGAATCATTAATCAAGAAGCCCAAAATCGGCCGAAAAGTCAAAACCCGGGCCCTCGCCTCGAAATCCGACGAAATCTTATAAAATTTGACAACCCATTCAATTACGAGTCCAACCATACTAGTTTCACTCAAATTCGACTTCGAATCGATGTTCAAAACTCAAAACTCAAAACTCACTTTATGAAACTTTAGACTAAAACCCCAAATTTCTCTTTGAAATTCATCAAACAATTACAAAAAATGAAGATAGATTCATGAAATAAAATCAAAACCAAGTGTAGAACACTTACGCAATCCTTGTGATGAAAATTGCTTCAAAAGTTGCCTCAATCCGAGTCCCACATCTCAAAATAAGATAAAAGAACCAAAGCCTCGAAATATAAAGAATCTGCCAGCGAATTCCGCATTTGCGATCAAATCGTCGCATCTGCGAGCCCCGCTTCTGCCGTAAACATTTATCTTTTGCAAAGAATCCCTAAACCAGCAACCATCGCTTCTGTGATCTCCTACCCGCTTCTGCGCACAATGAACCTCATATGCGGTTGCATAGGTGCGCTCAAGCACCCCCAAACGACCCGTTAGGATTTTGAATCACTCCATTTGACCTTATAATGAAGGAGATATGTTGGTTTTAGTATTTGGAAATAGTGCATATTTTTAAATACGAATTGAGTGACAATTTTGTAATTAATCTGAAAAAAATCTAGCAACCCAATTCTTAGTAAAATGACCATAAATTCCATATACGATGTCGAAACTTGATGATTTCAGTTGCTATGGTTCCAAAATTACGGTACGAATATAATGATTTAGCCGAAATACGAATCAAATGTCGTTTTATCAATATGGTAACTTTTATTCTCAAATCGACACCGAAACCGAAAACAATCACCATACCATTCAAACTTATCTAAAACTCATCGGAATTTAACCAAAATTCGTGGACATGTCCAAAATCACCATCCAAATTTATTGGAATACTTAAAACCCAATTCCGTGTCCATTTACCCAAAAGTCAAATCTTGGTCAACTCTTCCAACTTAAAGCTTCTAAAATGAGAATCACTCTTCTAAATCAATCCCGAACTGCTCAATAATCGAAACCAACTTTACACGCAAGTCATAATACATAAAATGAAGCTACTCAAAGTCTCAAACAACCGAATGGAATGGTAAAGCTCAAAACGACCAGCCGGGTCATTACATTCTTCCCCACTTAAACATAGGTTCGTCCTCGAACGTGCCAAGAGTCGTTCCAAAGCATAATAATCGCCATATAAACTCACCATACACATAACCATACCCCAATCCATATATTCCCGAAAACACCACCTAACATAGGATTCTTACTTCAACCTTAGTCCATAAACCTTAAAATCCAAATCCCCAACTTCCGTAACTTATTATATGACTCGATTCTTGCATCTATGCACCGTCTAACTCTGAACAAGACGTATCAATACATAACCATATCACAACATATAATCACAAGATATACCACATAACTCAAATACTCATTGCACTAACTTTTGACCGCAATAACTGCTCGATAACCAACCTGACAACGATAACAAACCTCATATCAACTAAAATGTTGTTCTGATCCTTTGTACACTGCCAACGATGAAAAAAACATATAGAAACTCATAATCACCCATCAGATTAACAAGTTGTGGACTTTCTTGCACGATAATAACCATAGCCAAAATCTAAGCCAACTAGTGACACATATATTACAAACATACCTTAATCAAATCCGAAGGCACTCCTTTCAGGCCCACTAACCTCAACTCATCCAATACAAGCTACTAGACCGACCTGTCACACAAATCCTACTTAGAGCCACATACCATGCAACCCTTGCACCAATGAACAATAACTTAATATACCCCAATGATGAAAGGGAATGGAAATGAAGAAGCCATCCCTCTAGCTCAATAGATACCACCACGAAGCGCAATGCTATCAATCCACCACACAAGGGGAAACATAACACACGGAATAAGTACAAAGGATCATATCCTAGGATAACGCCGCTACGATGCATGACCAATCCGATACTGGTCCACCTGGAATACGTCGAGCCATGATACTTAAAATAAACAACCATAAGCATATCAACATCAAACATATGGAGCGCACAACCATAACTATGGAGATATGGACATCACTATATACCCAAAACAAGAAGACCATAACCAACGTACCCCAAGAGCAGTCTCGCTCGAATTTCTCTACAAAGCCCAAACATAATCGCATTGGTGTGCAGGTAACCAAGAGGTCACAACCCATCGCAGCATATGAGAGTAACACATGAGACATATCTGAACAAGAACGTGATATACCCTAACCAATAACATACCCCTCCACAATAACTGTGTAGAGTAGACAAATCTGACCCGATTTAGAACACACATCCTTATTAGACCTATTAGTAGCCTCTAAATCAATTTTGATCCTTCTGAAGTAGGTAGATAGCCTCAAAAAATCCCACATTAACATGTCTATATTACATACCATCAGTTTTCAACCTCTTAACACACCTTCACCGTTCACAACCATGGAACAATCTGCCTCGAGAACCCTCTTAGTCTTCAAATCCCTAGAATACTAGAATCTCCATATCAGATCACAACTACACTACTCAAATAACTGACACATTCCTCACAAACAGTTATCCCACGAGAAGTACTTCCATAATTCTTTCATGCCACAAAGAAAAGTCTAAACATCAACAATCAATCAACCATCTGATTACCTTAATACTAGTTTGGCATCCGCAAGTCAAAACACAGTGCGCCTTCTAGAGTGCACACCCTTCTTAGGTGGTATCAAATAATTTTAGCATTCTTCTAAACATCTTAAACAGTCCATGATGTCTAGAACTCATGACCCCATCCAGGAAAAAACCAAAACACGCAACGCGTTCCTTATGCCAGTAGCAAACATCTAGCTCAAGTTATGGTTGACACTATCAAGAACTCTTCGAGGCCAGTCTGCACATAACCAAGCTATCAAAACTGAAATTCCCGAATTCAACCAAGTCACGCAAGCTGTCATACCTAAGAGTATTTCCACAGAACACTGGTGAAGCATTACCGTACAAAAAGACCAGTTATCTTTGTTGCTATGCTGACCCAACACCACCGAGCTGATCCATTTTTTCTAATGCTCCTTGACTTGTCTTCAGTTTATCAATTTCCCTTATCAATACACAATAATCCTAAGTCAAAGCTCGCTACAGAAGACCCTATCACAAACCATGTCGTCCAAAAATCCATAAACCACTATATTTTCTCTGGAGCACCCAACAATGTTGCAATCGAGATATCCACTCTGAAGAGACCTTCGGTGAATCTGAAGATGTTTCTCTAAGCTCTCTGACATTGGAATGTAGATTTAGCAATGATACATATACACCACAAGTTCTAGCACCATCCCATGAAAACCTCAGATCATAGTCATGCACAATTTCAGGAACCCCTCAATACTACATATATACCTTACACCCAAGACTGATATGACCATTACCTATGCAACTGGATCATCG
Source organism: Nicotiana paniculata (assembly GCA_005239505.1). Classification (NCBI taxonomy): domain Eukaryota; kingdom Viridiplantae; phylum Streptophyta; class Magnoliopsida; order Solanales; family Solanaceae; genus Nicotiana; species Nicotiana paniculata. The sequence continues at coordinate 33,288 of ML350075.1, read as the reverse complement.
ATAGTAGACAACCCCACTTGGTGTGGAGTCATTGGGCACAATATACGATGATCTATATTACCAACATGCATAAGCTCGTACAGTACCAATTAGATACACGAACCAGTTGCATCCCACACTTGAACAACTGAAGATCTACCAACACGTCCGCGTCCTTAGCCTGGAAAATACCTCGAGAAAATGATCGAGCATCTATGGCTCCCTCGTAGCGCATCCGCTGCATTTCAAACCATTAAAGCATAGCTGATACATAACGCACAACATCATATACGAGTGGATGTAAAGGGATAAAATATATATGCTCCAAGATGAATCAATCTTGCACGATAAGGAAAGAAAGGAGTGGGTCCTACTAGTTTCGTAGCCTCTCGAAGATAAGTACAGACGTCTCCATACCGATCCGCAAGATTCTACTAAACTTGCTTATAACTCATAGCACCTATGAACCTAGAGCTCTGAGACCAACTTGTCACGACTCCAATTTCCCACCTTAGGATGTCGTGAACTATTTAATAACAGAATTGAATTATTTAATAATTTAGCACAAACCATTAAATAACATACATAGCCGCTAGCGGCCACTAGTTATACATTTCCCAAAACCATTAGTACAAAGTCATAAGCACTACTAAAATATACTAGAATTTCTAAACACTACTATTTTGAATCACAATTTAACAGTAGCATAATGAAATAAGATGGTGACTCCGAGGCCTGCGAATGTCATGCAGGTATACCTCGAAGTCTCCCGCGTGTAGACGAAACTCTCCACAACACAATCAGAATACCTGAATCAGCACAAAAAATTTGCAAAAGTGTAGCATGAGTACACCACAAACGTACCCAGTAAGTATAAGGCCTAACCTCATTAGAGTAGTGACGAGTCCAGGTCATGAAACCTACTAGACATAGAAACCTGTTTAAGATATTCATAGGCTAAAAATGGAAAGAACATCCATGTAAGACCACTAGAAAAAAAAATTATTAATGTACAACCAACAATGAAGTAATATAAACATAACTGGAAGCAAGTAGTTACAACGACCCGACTAGTCGTTTTGAGAAATTTTACCAGGCTCGGAACTTTAAGGTCACACGTAGCTTCGCACAGTGTATTAAAACTTGCGTGCATCATCACTTCGGGTTTTTGAGAGGTTCGAAAAGGATTTTTAGGGGTGACTCCCATTTGAGAAACTCGAAGTTGAAGTAATTCACCAAGGTTTGACTTTTGAGTATTTGACCTATGATAGGAGCTTGTATGTTTCCGGTAGGACCAGATGGTAATTTTGGACTTGGAATATGCTCAGAATTTCATTTGGATATTTGTAAAAGGTTTCGGCATCATTTGGCGGAAGTTGGCAATTTAAAGGTTTAGAATTTTTCTATGTTTGACAATGGTTTGACTTTAAGGCTACCGGGTCCGGATTAATGTTTCTGAACTTGGAATAGGTCCGTTTCGTCATTTGGAACTTGCCTGGAAACATTTGGTATCATTTGGAGTTGATTATATATAGTTCGGACGCTCGGTTGTAGTTCTAGAAGTTCATTGTGATTTTCATGTGTTTTGGTGTCCGGTTCGTGATTCTAGAGGTTATCTTCATGTTTCAATCACTAGAGCGAGTTTGTGTTATGTTTTTGGACTTGTGAGGATGTTTGGTTTAGAGCCCCGAGGGCTCGAATGAGTTTTCTACGCGTTTCAGAGTGTTGGAAGAAGGTTCAACTGTGATGGTGTCTTTGTTATCGCATTTGCAATGTCTGCATTTGCGAGATCGTTCTCGCATTTGCAACGATGGGCTGGGGCAGGTGAGTTCTCATTTACAAACTATTCCATCGCATTTGCGATTAAGAAGCTCCGCATTTGCGAGCCTACTGTCGCATTTGCGACTTTGACAGTTCTGATCAGCCTTCACTTTTGCAATACCTTTGTCGCATTTCCAAGCATCGCATTTGCGATCCGAATGTCGCAAATCCAACATCTAAGGCTGGTATTAAGACTTAACTTCATTTTATCATGTTTTGAAGCCTAGCCTCGATGGGAGGCGATTTTGTGGAAGGATTTCATACCAAATCATTGGTTAATTACATTTAATCAATTTTCAATTGTGTTTTGTGATTATACATTACATTTAACATCAAATTCATGGGAGTCTACAGGAAAACTTGGGGAAAATTATAAAATCTTTTAAAATGGAAAATAGTAATTTGAAGGACGAATTCATGTCGTAAATTGATAATTTTGGTATGGTTAAACTCGTAACGGAATGTGTGTTCGGGTTTTGTAAATATTTTTGGGTTCTAAGGTGTGGGCCCGGGGAGTTGACTTTTTTCAAATTGTATAAGGATCATAGCTTTGCTAATTGAAATTGTTTTCTCTTGCATTGTTTGATGTATTTAAGTTGTCTTTGGCTAGCTTTAGCCGATCGTTGGTTAATTGGTAAAGGAAAATCTAAATTGAGTATTGAGTTGGACGAATTGAGGTAAGTGTCTTGTCTGACTTTGTGTGGGGAAATCACCGCTTAAGAATTGAGTTAATTGTGCTATCTTGTTATGTGAAAGCCGTGTACGCAATGTGACGAGTGGGTACACGGTCTATATGTGGTATTTGATCGGTTTAGATTGTCTAGTGTCTTTCCATGCATTTAATTGAATTGTCATAACATGTGGTATCTCGTTTTTAGTCTACTCTTACATGCTTTATCTGATGCTTTTAGCACCTCACTATACTTCTTGTTATTTGGCCTTATGTGCCTTAGTTGAAGTTATTGCCTTCATTATTGACTTGTTAATGCTTAATTATTGATTTTCTTCTGTGTCTTGTACTTATCTCCTACCTGTCCTATTTGTTATGATTGCATACTTAGTTATCACATACCTTACCTGCCCAGTGATTTTTGTAAAGTTTGTTTTGTTGTTCCGGGTTCTATGTGGTTCCTTTTTTGTTGTGTACTAATACCCTTGATTGCAGAAATTCTTGTAAATGGAGTTATTTAATTGTTGTTGTTGATTTAAATTATTGTAAGGGGGATCGGGTTGCATGCCGCAACAAGTGAAATAAGGGAGGTGGTGAAATAAAGGAGGATATTCATATTGTGATATTGTGATATTGTTATTATACGGTGGGATCGGGTTGCACGCCGCAACACATGAAATAAGGGTGGACTGTTATGGTTAAATAAGGGTGAATTATGATATTGATATTAAATGGTGGGATCGGGTTGTGCGCCACAACATATTTTATTTATTGGCATGATATTAATATTGTACGGTGAGATCGGGTTGCACGCTGTGACAGGTGAAATAAAGGTGAATTGATATGGTGGAATAAGGGTGAATTTTGATACTACTATTATATGGTGGGATCGGGTTGCGCGCGACAACATTTTTTGTATTCCCTGTTTTGTTGCATTGGTTTCGGTTCTTTCGTATGAGATTCTGAGAATTTGTATTCCCAGTTCTTTACTATTTTTCCGAGGATTGAGTAATTATCGTTGATTATCGCCTTGCCGTCATTTCTTGAGTTCGTTTTCCTAATACTATTATTCTGGTTTGATTTTCTACGTGAATTTACTATGTTGAGTTATTGACTCCTGTCCTGCTGAGTTGTTAGTAATATAGTGGTTTTAAATAAAGAATTAATATCATGCTGCCTTGTGTTACTTTTAAGTTAAACCCCCCCGTTATTTGGACACTTACCATTTCTAATAGTTCTCATATTTTACTTTAATTGATTTCTGAACTTAATCTCCTTGGCCTGCCTGAGGTTTTTATTTTACTTAAAAAGGAATTATTATCACATTGTAATTTAATAAATTCTTTATTAAATTCAGTAGCTTATCCTATGTTGTATTTATTTGAAAAAGGTTATTTTCATTACCCAAATGATTTCCAAAATAAACTCATTTTCTCATTAATTTCCTACTTGGTTCAGAAGATGAAGTTTTACTTTTTGATATATACGTAAAGTATCTTGAATATCCTAATTAGCATTTGTCACATATATTATGTACTGAGTATCACGTGGATCTTTCCGTGCGAAGTGAGATTGAAAATGTGGGCACAAGGTGCTATGTGTATTAAATATTTGGGAGTTGTGATTTATGATATGAGATTTCGAGAAGTGGGATTATTAAAGGTCTGGGAGTTGTAATTTATTATTGGTGGAGTTGACATCATTTTCCCTACTCGAGTACATTTATCTTCATCTGTACCCAACTATGTTGTTATTTAATTACTTGGTTATTTCTGGTTTCCATTCGTGTTTCCCTTTTTGTTACTACAGTTTGTAATCTGATTTCTGTTTGCTATTAGAATTTCTTTAATATTCTTTTCTTGTTAGGTTTATGTCATGTCCTGCACAGGTTTAGATGTTTAGTGAGTGTCTTGACCTGGCCTCGTCACTACTCTACCGAGGTTAGGCTTGATACTTACTAGTACCACTGTGGTGTACTCATGATACGCTCTACACATTTTTTGTGAAGAACCAAGTACTTAGGATCGAGTCGGTTTAATACTTATGCTTGATGTGGCTGGATACTTCAAGGTACACCTGCCCGACATTCGCAGGTTCTGAAGCCACCCTCTATTGTATTTATTTCCATTGTTTCTTTCTATTTAGGAACAGTGATGTATTCATTATTTAAATGTACTCCTAGAAAGGCTTATGACTTGTACTACCAGTTTTGGGATATTGTATCATGCTGAGACTATTGGTTTATTTAGAGTTTTTGGTTCATGTTCAATAGCTGTTTAGTAGAATCTGTTACCTTTTCGGTATGTTTTAGGCTTACCTAGTTTCAGAGACTAGGTGCCATCACGACACCTTCGGAGGGATTTTGGGTCGTGACAAGTTGGTATCAGAGCTCTAAGTTTATAGGTGCTACGAGTCATAAGCAGGTTTAGTAGAGTCTTATAGATTGGTATAGAGACGTCTGTATTTATCTTCATGAGGCTACAAAAACTATTAGGAAATTCCACCTCTTTCATTCCTTATCGTGTGAAATTGATTTAGCTCGAAGTATATATCTTATGTTCTCTTGCATCCAATCGTGAACCATATTGCGCACTTGATATCAACCATGCGCCAACGGTTCGTGATCCTGCAGATGGGATACGAGGGGGCCAATGATGCTCAAACATTGTCACAATGTGTCGTCTAGACTGAGGATGCAGAGGTATTGGGAGATTATTCAGTTGTTCATGTGGAGGTGCAACGGGTTCTTTCAGCTGGTTGATAAGTACAAGCTTGGGGAGGTTTAATTGGTTGACTAGTCGTCATGATCATGGTAAGGTCACGAGGGGGATGTTGATTTGAGGATAGTTGGTGGTATTGGAGACTATGTGGCTCGTATGGGATTTTTACTCGGTGGAAGGTACATTTTATCCTTCAATACAGTAAAGGAAGCGAGTTTGACTGTCACGTGAATGGACGTGCGCTTAGTAGATGACTTGTACTACCTTGTGATTGGTGTTGTACGAGCTGTAAAAGTTAGTTTTGCGGATCATCAGATGTTGTTCTCTATGGCTTCGCGCCAAGTGGGTTAGTTCACTAGCACTATTCAGATTTTAGAGTCAGGTGTTACATCAGTTTTGGCGGAGATGTATACATGGTATTAGAAGGATCCCCAAAATTTTCATATGATTAAGATGTGAGATCTTGCATGGGATGATGTTGGGTCTTGCGGTGTTTATGCGTCATTAATTGATCTACATTTCAGTATAAAAGGTAGTCGGAGAAAAAACTTCAGATTCACAGAAGGTCTATTCTGCGTGGGCGTCTTGGTTGCGACATTATGGGGTGCTTCAGAAGAAATACAGCGGTTTATGAGCTTCTGGGCTACGTGGTTCGTGCTAGGATTTTCTACATTGGGTTTTGGTTTGGATCATTGTGTAAACAGGGAGAAGTGTTACCCTAGATGAAAAACGAGGAGTATTCGAATAAATGGGTAAGCTCTGTGGTATTGGGTCAGCATAATAATGGAAGTAATTTGTCCTTTTTGAATGGGAATTCTCGACCGACATTTATAGAAGTACTCTTGGGTAGGATGGTTTGTGTTACTCGGGTGAGTTCGGAAGATGCGGTCCTGATGGCTTAGTTGCGTGCAGGCGGGTATTGGAGTGTTCTCAATGATTTCGGCCACAACATGAGTCGGCTGTCTTCTATGGGCATGAGGAATATGTTTTACATTATGCTATGCATCATGTGTTATGGGTTGCAAAGCTTGTCTAATGGTATACTGATTACGGGGTTTTAAGGATTCTGAGGTTCAGGTTTCGTTACACGACTGGAAAATTTTCATTGGTGATTCAATAAGATGATGGGGTGTGAGTGATGTATCATCCATTCAAGTAGCGTAGTTGAGATCAGGTATGGAAACTATGGTATTCTTGAGGTTTTGGGGCTGGATGTCCTCATATGGGGGCTATTTCTTGTTTGCGGACTATGAAGAATTGTTGAGAATGTGATAACTAATGGCATAAACTGACTGTAGATTGCTATGGACTTTTGGAGGGATATTTACCTAGTTGGGAATGATTAGGATTTGGTTTGGGGGCTATTTGAAAGCCCAACAAGAATGTGTACTTTATATCGGATCATGTTTGGGTACCCTTGTGAAATTGATATCATAGTTAGGTTACCAGGACGAATGGATATTATTTGTGCCCCTAGCCTATGCTATGTGCTACTCTCTTATGCTGTGATGGGCTGTGAGGTTGTATGATTATTCTCCACGCATGTTGTAATTCCGTTCAGGCCTTATGGCGATGTGGGAAAGATGGCCCTCGTGATGTTTATTTGCTCATTGTACCTTAGTTGTGCTTGTTTTCCTCCATGTTGTTCTATTTCTATTAATTTCCCAGAGTTATACTTATGTACTCTATTGTGCTTGAAATCAGCATTCATGTGATGAGTGAACCCGAACACTTTTGCTAGATGAGTATCCCTATGTGTATTGATATATTTGGGGTCGGGCTGCACGCCGCAACGGATGTTATGTGAGATACTCTTCCTTGTGTTTATTTTGTGTTCCATTTCCTCTCTATGGGATAAGTTAATGAAACTGTACTTTGTCAATAAATCTGTTGCACTTGTGAGATAATCCTCGTTCCTTCCTTTCCTTCTATTTCGCTACATGCATGAGTTATTGCTTGTTTGGTGTACGAACCTTGTTACGTGAGAAAATTTGTGGTTCCGTGATGAGTTTTTAGCTGGGCTGCTGGTACTGGCTGAGAAGAGGTTCATAGACCTGAGATTTACACTATCGTATCGGGGGTGAGGAGTGGTTGGAAGGATGATGCTATTTTCGCTAAGATTTGGGCAATGGCTCTTGATGGATGGGAGAGCTTCTTGGCTTGTTGATTTCATGGGTGATTGTGAGTTTCTGCATATTTCTTGTATCATGGACAATGCCGTGGAGGTCCAAAATGAGGTTTTATTCAATGTGAAGCATATTTTCGGCATCCAAATTGTTATTGGGCAACTATAGTGGTTAGAAGATATTACGACGGGCATTTGAGCAGTGTGAGACGTGATGTGATTGTGCCCTGTATTTAAAATATGGCTCGATTCAGCTTGTTTAGGTTTGTACAACGTGATGATACGAGATTCGGATCCTCTCATGAGTTTCAGATGTTGAGGGCTGGGTTCTGTCTTAAGTTATTGACTAAGGATGAAGTGAGGTCTTCAGTTAAGTTGCATTATCAGGCCTACATAGGCTGGTTGATGTGGAATAACCACGGGTGTATGTATGGTGAGCTCATGCAATGATTCGATAGCTTTGGAACGACTCCTGGCACGTTCAAGGACGGACATATTTTTAAACATGGGAGGATGTAGCGACCAGACTGGTCATTTTGAGCAATTGTTGCCGGCTCGGCAGTTTGAGGTCACAAGTAGCTTCACACAGTGTATTATGACTTGCGTGCATCATCAATTTGGGTTTTTGAGAGGTTCGTAAAGGATTTTTAGGAGTGACTCCCATTTTAGAAGATTGAAGTTGAAGATATTGACCAAGTTTTGACTTTTGAGTATTTGACCTCGGATCGGAGTTTCGATGGTTTCGGTAGATCCGGATTGTGATTTTGGACTTGGGCGTATGTCTGAAATTTCATTTGGATGTTTCTAAAAGGTTACGACATCATTTGGCGGAAGTTGGAAATTTAAAGGTTTAGAAATTTCCTAAGTCTAACCATGGTTTGACTTTAAGGCTATCGAGTCTGAAATATGGTTTTGGAATGTGGAATAGGTCTGTTTCGTCATTTGGAATTTGCCTGCAAACATTTGGTGTCATTTGGAGTTGATTTGATATGGTTCGGCCGCTCGATTGCAATTCTAGAAGTTCATTGTGATTTTCATGTGTTTTGGCGTCTGATTCGTGATTCTAGAGGTTACTTTGATGTTTCAATCGCTCGAGCGAGTTTGTGTTATGTTTTTGTACTTGTGAGGATGTGTGGTTTAGAGCTCCAAGGGCTCGGATGAGTTTTGTACGTGTTTCGTAGTGTTGGAAGAAGGTAACCTTGCTGGTGTCTTTGTTCTCACATTTATGAGGTTTTCATCGCATTTGCGATGTCCGCATTTGCGAGATCATTCTCTCATTTAAGACGATGGGTAGGGGCAGGTGAGTTCTCATTGCGAACTATTCCATCGTATTTTTTGATTAAGAAGCTCCGCATTTGTGACACAAGTGGTCGCTTTTGTGAAAACTCTGAGCTAGCATTTGCGGGCTTATTGTCGCATTTGCGACTTTGACAGAGCTGGTCAGCCTTCGCTTTTACAATACCTTTGTCGCATTTGCGAGCATCGCATGTGCAATCTGGATTTCTCAAAGAAGACATCTGAGGCTGGTGTTAAGACTTTCGTTTCGGGACTTAGCTTCATTTTATCATGTTTTGAACCCTAGTCTCGATGGGAGGCAATTTTGTGGAAGGATTTTCATACAAAATCATTGGGTAAGTGCCTCTAATCAATTTTCAATTGTATTTAGTGATTATACATTAATTTGAACATCAAATTCATGGGATTCTAAAGGAAAATTTGGGGAAAATTATAAAATCATTCAAAATGAAAAATGGTGATTTGAAGGACAAATTGATGTTGAAAATAGATAATTTTGGTATGGTTGAACTCGTAACAAAATGGATGTTCGGGTTTTTTTTGTAAATATTTTTGGGTTTCGAGGTGCGGGCCCGGGGAGTTGACTTTTGTCAAATTGTATAAGGATCATAGCTTTGCTAATTGAAATTGTTTTCTCTTGCATTGTTTGATTTATTTAAGCTGTCTTTGGCTAGCTTGAGCCGATCGCTAGTGAATTGGGAAAGGAAAAGATAAATTGAGTATTGAGTTGGCCGAATTGAGGTAAGTGTCTTGTCTAACTTTGTGTGGAGGAAACTACCCCTTAAGAATTGAGTTAATTGTGCTATCTTGTTATGTGAAAGCCGTGTACGCAAGGTGACAAGTGGGTACACGATCTATATGTGGTATTTGATCGGTTTAGATTGTCTAGTGTATTTCCATTCCTTTAATTGAATTGTCATAACATATGGTATCTCATTGTTAGTCTACTCTTACATGCTTTATCTGATTCTGTTAGCACCTAACTGTACTTCTTACTCGTTATTTGGCCTTATGTGCCTTAGTTGAAGTTATTCCCTCCCTTATTGTCTTGTTACTGCTTAATTGTTGAATTTCTTCTATGTCTTGTACTTATCTGCTACCTGTCCTAATTGTGTGATTTCATACCTAGTTATCACGTACCTTACTTGCCCGGTGATTTTTGTAAAGTTTGTTGTGTTCTCTGGGTTCTATGTGGATCCTTTGTTGTTGTGTAGTAATTCCATTTATTGTAGAAATTCTCTTAAAGGAGTTATTGAAATGTTGTTGATTATTGTAAGGGGGATCGGGTTGCACGCCGCAGCAAGTGAAATAAGGGAGGTGGTGAAATAATGGAGGATATTTATATTGTGATATTGTTAATATACGGTGGGACGGGTTGCACGCCGCAACACGTGAAATAAGGGCGGACTGTTATGGCGAAATAAGGGTGAAGTTATATGGTAGGATTGGGTTGCGCTGCAACATATTTTATTTATTGGCATTATATTGATATTGTACAGTGAGATCGGGTTGCACGCCACAACATGTGAAATAAGGGTGAATTGATATGGTGGAATAAGGGTGAATTTTGATATTGATATTATATAGTGTGATCGGGTTGCGCCGAAACATATTTTGTATTCCCTGTTTTGTTACATTGGTTTCAGTTCTTTCGTACGAGATTCTGAGAATTTGTATTCCCGGTTCTATACTATTTTTTCAAGGATTGAGTATTGTCGTTGACTTATCGCCTTGCCGTCATTTCCTGAGTTCTTTTTCCTAATACTATTATTCTGGAAAACTGATTTTCTAGGTGATTTTACTACGTTGAGTCATTGCCTCTTGTCCTGCTGAGTTGTTAGTAATATAGTGATTTTAAATAGAAGAATTATTATCATGCTGCCTTGTGTGACTTTTAAGTTAAACCTGCCGTTTATTTTGATACTTACCATTTCTAGTAGTTGTCATATTTTACTTTAGTTGATTTCTGAACTTAATCTCCTTGGCATATCAGAGGTTTTTATTTTACTTAAAAAGGAATTGTTATTATATTGTAATTTAATAAATTCTTGATTAATCAGTAGCTTATCCGATGTTGTATTTATTTGAAAAGATTATTTTCATTACCCAAATGATTTCCATTATAAACTGCTTTTCTCATTGATTTCCTACTTGGTTCAGTAGCTGATGTTTGACTTTTCGATATATACATAAAGTCTCTTGAATATCCTAATTAGTATTTGTCACAGATATTATGTACTGAGTAGCACGTGGATCTTTCCGTGCGAAGTGAGATGGAAAATGTGGGCACAAGGTGCTATGTGTATTAAAGGTCTGGGAGTTGTGATTTATGATATGAGATTTCGAGAAGTGGGATGTTTTAAATTGTGTATTAGAAGTGACTTGATTGGTTGAGTTGACATCATTTTCGCTACTCGAGTACATTTTTACTTCATTCATACCCCAACTATGTTGTTGTTTACTTACTTGGTTATTTCTCGTTGCCATTCATGTTTCCCTTATCGTTACTACTATTTGTAATATGATTTCTGTTTTCTATTGGCATTTATTTAAAATTCATTTCTTTTTAGCTTTAAGTCCTATCCGACACAGTTTAGATGTTCAGTGAGCGTCTTGACCTGGCCTCATCACTACTCTACCGAGTTTAGGCTTGATACTTATTGGGTACCACTATGGTGTACTCATGCTATGCTTCTGCCCATTTTTTTTGTGCAGAACCAGGTACTTCGGATCAAGTCGATTTGAGACTTATGCTTGATGTGGCTGGAGACTTCAAGGTACACCTGCCGGGCATGCGCAGATTCTGAAGTCACCCTCTATTGTATTTATTTCCATTGGTTCCTTCTATTTCGGAACAGTGATGTATTCATTATTTAAATGAACTCCTAGAAAGGCTTATGACTTGTACTACCGATTTTGGGATATTGTATCATGCTGAGACTATTGGTTTATTTAGAATTTCTGGCTCATGTTCAATAGCTGTTTAGTAGAATCTGTTACCTTTTCAGTATTTGTTAGGCTTACCTAGTTTTACAGACTAGGTGCCATCACGACTCCTTCGGAGAGATTTTGGGTTGTGACAAGTTGGTATCAGAGCTCTAGGTTCATAGGTGCTACAAGTCATAAGCAAGTTTATTTGAGACTTGCGGATCGGTACGGAGACGTCTGTACTTATCTTCATGAGGCTGTGAAAACTATTAGGAAATTCCACCTCTTTCATTCCTTATCGTGCGACATTGATTTAGCTCGAAGCATATATCTTATGTTCTTTTGCATCCACTCGTGTACCATATTGTGCACTCGATATCAACTATGCGCCAACAGTTTGTGATACTGTAGAAGGGGTATGAGGGGACCATGGATGCTCAAACATTGTCTCAACATGTCGTCCAGACTGAGGATGCAGAGGTATTGAGAGACTATTTAGTTGTTCACGCAGAGGAGCAGCGAGTTCTGTCTTCTGGTTGATAAGTACAAGCTTGGGGGAGGTTTAATTGTTTGACTAGTCGTCACGATCATGGTAGGGTCACGAGGTGGATGTTGATTTGAGGATAGTTAGTGGTACTTGAGACTATGTGGCTCGTATGGGATTTCTACTCGGTAGAAGGTACATTTTATCATTCAAGGCAGTAAAGGAAGCGAGTTTGACTCTCACGAGAATGGACTTGCGCTTAGTAGATGACTTGGAGTACCTTGTTATTGCTGTTGTACGAGCTGTGAAGGTTAGCTTTGCAGATCATCCGATGTTTTTCTCTTTTGTTTCACGCGAAGTTGGGTAGTCCACTAGCGTCATTCAGATTTTAGGGTCAGGTGTTACATCAGTTTTGGTTGGAGATGCGAATATGTATATATATATATGTCACACGAGTGGGATAGGGGAGTTTTTCAACTTTAAGTGACATAAATCGAATTTGGGATTTATTTATTTAAATTCAGAGTCGCCACCCGGATTTTTATGGTGTTCCGGGACACCATTCATTCATTGAAATCCCAAACTGAGGAAATTTTGACTATTTTAAAATGTCTGCGAACCAGGAATCCGGATAAGGGATTCTGTTAACCTGGGAGAAGGTGTTAGGCACTCCCGAATTCCGTGGTTATAACACGGTCGCTTAACTATTAATATTTGGCCGAATTATCTAATAATTTACATATTTTAAACCTATTGTGCATTTTAAAACCTTTTGAACCGCTTTTAATATTTGTGGAATTATTCTGAAACAAGTCACGATTTGTCGTGCACTTGTCATTTTTGGACACATTGTAAACGCGCCACATGAAATGCACCCGCAATTTGCAACGTGTGATTTTTATTTTCGTTCGGAGTTGTGGTCGGGGGCATGAGTTGCCACACCCGAGTGTAGGTTAAATAATCATGACTATGGTCAGGATGGTTAAAATGCTTATTTGAAGCAATTTGTTTTTCTAAGTTTTGTAGTATTACTCTAAAGAGATAGTTTTGACTAAGAGGGAAGATATGTGTTCAAATTCATCTAATAACTAAGGGAGCTAGTCTAAGGAAAAATATTTGGGCCATGGCCAATTTGGCCCAATTGATCAATTAACCCTTGGACCAATCCTAATTCTTGACTATTCATGGAAAAAGAAGAGTTGTTCAATTCAGCAGAAATCATATTAAAGTGAAAGAATGGTAAATGGCATAAAACAGAACCATTGATTTTACAATTCTAACCACAAATAGACATTCATTTGGCAACAATATCACATTCGATTATTACGGAGATGCTGTTTTGGAAACCTTACTTATACATTTCAGATTTCATCAGATTTGAAATTAAACAAATTAAGGTGATTTACAAGGATTTTGAAAAAAAAAAAGAGTTTTCCGGAACTTGGACAACTTGGTTTTAATACCAAAATTACATCAAGTTTTAAAAGCGTTTTGAATTTCGATTGAGTCCTAATAATCAGATGCCTAACATATACAATGTCACGACCCAAAATACCACACAGGTCATGATGGCGCCCAACATCGGGGTCAGGCAAGCCAACGGTTATTTATTAGTGAGATTTTCCTTATTAACACACCATCCCCACATATTTCTCAAAGTTCTACCCTTAGCTTATTAAAATAAAAGCGGAAGAATTTATCGATTTAAATACATACAACCAAAATGATCGTGATCTAATATATATACAGTACCCAAAATAAGAATCTACCAAGTGTGTGCCAGGAACTAGTGTCACAAGTCAGTAGGCGAGTAGTAGAATATAAAAAAGATGATACAAGAGGTACTGCTGTCTGAAAGGATATAGACAAAAATAAACAAAAGATAACTCCATAGCATAGCTGGGAATCGCCAAGGGAGGCAGCTCACCGTGGAGTCAGGTCCGGAATATGTCAAGCTCCGGTCAGATAACTAGAAACACCAGCCCCAGAACCTGTACAGTTAAGTACAAAAGTGCATCCTGAGTACATAAATATATATATGTACCCAGTGAGTATCCCGCCTAACCTCGATGAGGTAGTGACGAGAAGTCGACATGACACTCACTTAGGTCCAACATTATAATTTAACAGAATGTAATAAAAATGGTTGGCATGTAAGGCAGTGAAGCAACAAGTATTTATGTAAGCTACTGAAATACAGGAAGAACACTGAGGATGAATAAAACAATTTCTACTTCACTTTTACCCATATATCTGTCAGATCAATTGCATGAAATTTAATAACAAATAAATCATACGCATGCAGGGTAAGGACAACCGACCGGAGTCATAGGATAGTCACGCTCGTGCACTGCCAAAGGATCGATCGGCCCGTCCAAAAAGTGCACCTCTCAACCTCTCTATGCACTGCCAAACGATCGATCGGCCCGTTCCAAAAGTGCATATCTCAACCTCTTTATGCAATGCCGAAGGATCGACCGGCCCCTCCCAAAAGTGAGTCTCCCAATCTCTCTATGCACTGCCGAGGGATCGACCGGCCCGTCCCAAAAGTGCATCTCTCAATCTCTCTGCGCATTGCCGAAGGATCAATCGGCCCGTCCCAAAAGTGCGCCTCTCATAAGAGTGGGGGAAAATACACTCCGCTCGCGGAATACAATTTGCGAGGCGGTCATATACACATACATTATTCCTTTCTTAAAAGAGAATACCCTTATATGATCAATTTCTTACAAGTTTTCTCAAATTTCATGACTTTGGGGATGTAATCAATATGAAATGTAAATTCAGCACGCATAAAGTTCATAGCAAGGAAAAACACAAGGCCTGATGTGGCCTAACTACCCGGACATAATAGTAATAGTCGCTACGTACGTACTCTCGTCACTTTGTACATGCGTAGCCCCCACAAATTATCACATATAGCATTTAAATCACCTAGGGGACAATTTCCCCTTTACAAGGTTAGAAAGGAGACTCACCTCGTGTAGAATCTACCCCTCGGACCAAGGATGCGCCCGAATATTCGAATTCTACACCCGAGGAGTTGCAACTAGCCAAATACGGTATAATAACATCAATGCATTCTAAAAATAGGGAAATTATCCTAATATTTTTCCATAATTAAACATGCTTGAGAAATTCCCAATATCCAACCCCGGGCCCGCATACTCGGATTTCAATAATTCTTGAAGGAACACTCACCCAAAGCCTAAGGATCATTAATATACAATTCTTACTTGATTTCATAGCCAATTCGCAGAAAATTCTCCAATTACCACAAGTTCTAGGTTACTACCCAAATTCTTGATTTTTCACTAATTTAGGTAGTTAATTAAGCTAGAAATCCATGCATGAAGCTAATTTTTGAGTAGAGTTTACTTACCTTAGAAGACCAGGTTGTTAGCCCCTTAACAACGGAAGAAATCGACCAAGGAAGAAGAAGGAAATGAGAAAATGTGTTCAAAACCCGTGTATGAAAACACACTGCCTGGACAGTGTTTTCGCACCTGCGGCTCGAGGACCGCACCTGCGAAAAAAATCTCGCACTTGCGGAAATGGGCTGGGGAGCCTGGGCCCGCACCTGCGGAGTGTAGACCGCACCTGCGGCTCCGTTCCTGCGATAATTAGCGGGGCCACTAGGGGATCGCACCTGCGATGCTGGGGACCGCAGGAGCGGTCCCGCACCTGCGACTGGGCAACGGCACTTGCGGTCACACCAGAACAGGTGCACCAGCATCTATGTTTTGCTGGTTTTTAGCCCCGTTAGGTGCCCGGGAGGCACCTGGGCCCACCCGAGCCCTAGTCCAAATATACCAATGAGTCCCAAATCATGATACGAACTCGCTCGAGCCTTCGGAACACCCAAAATAACGCTCAAACTTGAACTCACACCCCTAAACCCCAAGAACCGAACTTAAGAACTTTAAGTTTTCTAGACTTCGCTAACTACGTGCCGAACCGACCTATACAACTCAGAATGACATCAAATTTTGTAGGCAAGCCATAATTAACATAACAGAACTATTCCCGGTCTCGGAATTCCGTTCGGACCTCGATAACACAAAAACATGTCCCAAACCAAAATATGAACTTAAGGAACTTCTTATTTCAATATTGGGCACCGAAATGCCCCCGGATCATCAAAAACCCAGTTCGAACATACACCCAGGTCCGAAATCATCACACAGGTATCGGAACCGACGAAACTCGATTCCGAGGTCGTTTACCCAAAATGTTGACCGAAGTCAAACTTGGCCTTAAGAGGCCAACTTTAACGAACCAAATGTTCATATTGCACTCTAAACACCTCCGAATCCCGGACCACCAGTCCCCGCCAGTCATAAATCACAAAAAGCCGCTATGGGAAGTTTCATTTAGAGGAACGGGGTCCTATAACGCAAAAAGATGGGTCAGGTCGTTACATTCTCCTCGTGGATATCTGCTCCGCATGTCCTCCTCGAACTCTAGGTTGCCTCCTCAACTGGTTGGCCCCTCCACCGGACCTTTACGACAGAAACTCTCTTGGACCTCAGCTGGCGGTCCTGCCTATCTTTAATAGCAATTGGCTCCTCCTCGTAGCCTAACCTCTCATCCAACTGGATAGTGCGGAAATCGACCACATGAGAGAAGTCGACGTGGTACCTCCGCAGCATGGATACATGAAAAATTGGGTGAACTCGTGATAAACTGGGAGGCAAGGCCAGCTCATAGGCAACCTCCCCAACTCGCCTCAACTCCTCGAACGGACATATAAACCTCGGGCTCAACTTGCCCTTCTTCCCAAACCTCATAATACCCTTCATAGGCGAGACTTTAAACATGACCCTATCTCCCTCTATAAATGATACCTCACGCACCCTCTGATCCGCGTAACTCTTCTGTCTGGATTGTGATGTACGGAGCCTCTCCTGAATCAGCTTCACTTTCTCCAAGGCACCTCTCACCAGGTCGGTGCCATATAACTTAGCCTCGCCAGGCTCAAACTACTCGATAGGAGAACGACATCGCGGACCATACAAAGCCTCAAAGGTTGCCATCTCAATGCTGGACTGATAACTATTATTGTAAGAAAACTCGGCCAAAGGCAAGAACTGGTCCCGCTGACCCCCGAAATCAACCACACATGCCCTGAGCATGTCCTCCAATATCTTAACTGTACGCTCTGACTGACCATCAGTCTGAGGGTGAAATATTATGCTGAGGTCTATCTGGGTGCCCATCTCACTATGCAATGCTCTCCAGAAGTGCAAGGTGAACTGAGGACCTTGATCTGATATAATGGAGACCGGCACACAATGCAACCGGACTATCTCCCGAATGTAGATCTGGGCCAACCTATCATATGTATAAGTAGTGGCCACTGGAATTAAATGCGCCGATTTGGTCAATCTATCCACAATGAACAAAACCGCGTCAATCTTCCGCCAAGTCCGAGGAAACCCAACCATGAAGTCCATAGAAATGCGCTCCCATTTCCAGTCAGGAACGGGTATCTGCTGAAGTAGGCCTCTTGGCCTCTATTGCTCATACTTAACCTGCTGGAAATTAAGGCACCTGGTCACATACTCCACAATGTCCTTCTTCATTCGCCTCCACCAGAAATGGTGCTTCAAATCACGATACATCTTCGTAGCACCAGGATGAATAGAATACCGAGAACTGTGTGCCTCATCTAGAATCCTCTCCCTCAGGAAATCAACATTAGGAACACATAAGCGGCCCTGAAGTCTCAGAACACCATCCTCTCCAATAGTAACCTCCTTGGCCCTACCCTGAACCACTGTCTCCCAAAGCTCTGCTAAGCACGGATCATAGAACTCCCGGACCATAATCTCTCGCAATAACAAATACTGAGCAACCACATGTGCCAAAACTCGACGAGGCTCTAAAAAATATAATATCCCCAGGCGATTTCCCATGGACTGAATGTCCAAGACTTGAGGTCTCTCCTCCGCTGCAATATAAGCCAAGCTACCCATACTCTTAGCCTTCCTGGTCAAAGCATCTGCCACAACATTAGCCTTGCCCGGGGGATAAAGAATGATTATATCATAATCCTTCACCAACTCAAGCCATCTGCGTTGCCTCAAATTAAGATCCTTCTGTTTGAATAAATACTGCAAGCTACGGTGGTCTGTATAAACCTAAATAGTGCCTCCAAATCTTAAGAGCATGAACAATCGCCACCAACTCCAAATCGTGCACAGGGTAATTCTTCTCATGAACCTTCAGCTGGCGTGAAGCATAAGCAATAACTCTCCCTTCCTGCATCAATACACACCCTAAGCCAACGCGTGAAGCGTCGCAATATACCGTGTACATCCCAGAACCGAAATGCAATACTATAATTGGCACTGAGGTCAATGCTATCTTGAGCTTCTCAAAGCTCGCCTCACACTCGTCAGACCATCGAAATGGGGCATTCTTCTGAGTTAATCTACTCAATGGAGTTGCAATAGAAGAGAAACCTTCCACAAATCGGCGAAAATAACCTGCTAGGACCAAAAAGCTCCTGATCTCTGTAGCTGAAGTAGGACGCGACCAACTATGAACTGCCTCGATCTTCTGAGGATCAACCTTGATACCCTCTCCGGATACCACATGCCCCAAAAATGCCACTGAATCCAACCAAAACTCACACTTGGAGAACTTAGCATATAGCTTCTGTTCTCGCAAAGTCTGGAGCACAACTCTCAAATGCTGCTCGTGCTCCCCCAGGCTACGGGAGTAAATCAAAATGTCATCAATGAATAAAATCACGAAGGAATCAATATACGACCTGAACACCCTATTCATCAAGTCCATGAATGTTGCTGGGGCATTGGTCAATCCAAAGGACATCACCAAGAACTCATAATGGCCATATCTCGTACAAAAAGCAGTCTTCGGAACATCAGAAGCCCGAATCCTCAACTGATGATACCCCGACTGGTGGACCAATCTTAGAAAACACACGAGCACCCTGCAACTGGTCAAATAAATCATCGATGCGTGGCAAGGGATACTTGTTCTTAATGGTGACCTTGTTCAATTGGCGGTAATCAATACACATCCGCTTAGACCCATCCTTTTTCTTCACAAATAAAACTGGAGCACCCCATGACGATACACTCGGTCTGATGAACCCCTTAGCTAACAACTCCTCAAGCTGCTCCTTCAATACCTTCAACTCTTTCGGAGCCATACGATACGGAGGAATGGATATAGGTTGGTGTCTGGAGCTAAATTAATTCAGAAGTCAATATCACGGTCCAGAGATATGCCCGGAATATCCGAAGGAAATACATCAGCATACTCTCGAACAACTGGCACTGAATCAATCATCGGAGACTCGGTGGTGGTGTCCCGCACATAAGCCAGATAGGCTAGACAACCCTTCTCGACCATATGTCGAGCCTTCAAGAATGAAATAACCCGGCTGGCTGCGCTAACTGAAGAAACCCTCCACTCCAGCCTAGGTGACTCAGGCATGGCTAAAGTAACTGTCTTGGCATGGCAATCAAGCACGACATGATAGGGAGATAGTCAATCCATGCCTAGAATAACCTCAAAATCAACCATGTCGAGCAATAAAAGGTCAGCTCTGGTCTCGAACTCATAGAAGGTGATCACACAAGACCGATACACCCGGTCTACCACCACAGAGTTGCCTACAGGAGTGGACGCATATATAGGAGATCCCAAAGACTCTCGAGAGACATGTAGAAAATGAGCAAATAGGGCTGAAACATATGAATAAGTGTATCCTGGATCAAATAATACTGAAGCCTCTCTACCACATACTGAGATAATACTTGTAATCACGGCGTTCGAGGCGACTACATCTGATCTAGCCGGAGTAGCATATAACCTGGCTGGAGCACCTGAAGACTGAGCCCCACCAGAGTGAACATGAGCTGCCTGACCTCCCCCTGATTGGCCTCCACCTCTAGGACGACCCCTGCCGGCTTGTCCTCCACCTCTAGGTGGCCGGACATCTGGTGCCAGACCCATCGGCGGATAGCTCTGCTGCACGGCCTTGCCCCGATACTGGGGACACTGCCTCCTCATATGACCTGGCTCTCCACACTCATAACAATGTCCAAGTGGCACAGTCTGCTGCCCCGAGGAAGATCCCTGAAGGACTGGAGGGCGATGAGAGCCCTCAGGCATAGCACTGAAATAAGGATCGGAGGATCTCTGATGACTGGAATAACCGCTGTGTGAATTCTGAATGGCTGGAGGACGGTAGGAACGCTCTAGCAAGGCGCTGAAATGAGGCCTCGCTTGAACATCTCGATGAGGTGGTGGAGGTGCTGAGTATAAAGGCCTGCTGGGCTGACCACTACTATGCTGACCGCTGCCCCGAGCTGGGGCGCCTCTGAAATCCCCTGCGAACCTAGCCCTCTTGTCCTGCTGACCCTGCTCCTCAACTGGTAACCCTCGATCCTACGAGCAATCGCCACTACGAGCTGATAAGGGGTAACCATCTCCATCTCTCGAGCCATGGTGGATCTAATACCTGGATGCAACCCTGCTACAAACCTCCGAACTCTCTCAGCATCAGTGAGCAATATCATAAGAGCATGGCGTGACAACTCTGAAAATCTGGTCTGCTCTAACCGCTCGAACTGACCCCTCAGCTGTTCCCTCTCAGAGGGTGGAATATATCTATCCAAGAACATCTGCGTGAACTGCTCCCAAGTGATAGTAGTAGAATCGGCAGGCCTGCTGAGAATATAAGATTGCCACCACCTGCGAGCTCTACCCTCTAACTGGAATGTAGTGAAGTCCACTACATGGGACGCTAGGATCCCCATGTTGTGCAGTCTATCCCTGCACCTATCAATGAAGTCCTGGGCATCCTCACCTTGCTCACCCCGAAGACTGGAGGGTGCAAGCTGGTCCATCTGTCTAACATCTTATGCTGGTCGCCACCCACAGCTTGTCTGGGCTCCGGTGCTGCCGCTACAGGCTGGGTACCATCCACGGGCAGTGTACCTGGGGTGGGATGTAATGCTGCTGTCGGTCCTGCGGCCTGGGTAGTAGGGTTCTGGGCTCCCCCTCCCGCCTGTGAAGTGGCAGGGTCTGCTGGAAATAAACCAGCCTGGGACATGGTGTCCATGAATCTCATCATATGGCCCATGACTGCCTGAAGGAACCTCATCCTGCTCCTCTAATATAGGGTCCTCTGGTGGCAGTACCGGTATAGCTCTGGGACTCCCTCGTCCCCTACCACGGGCCGGTGCCCTCCCCCGACCTCAGACGGCGGGGGTAGCGGCCCTTCTTGGGTTCGGAACATCAGATGCACGCGTCCTCACCATCTGTGAGAGTATAGATGAAGGACTTTAGTAAATCATAGGCTGCACGATAGAATAAGAACAAATAGGGGTTTCCTAACACCCTGTAGCCTCCTGAAGATAAGTACAGATGTATGCGTACCGATTCGCAAGACTCTACCGGGTTCGCCCGTGACTCGTGAGACTTACGTGAACCTAGTGCTCTGATACCACATTTTCACGACCCAAAATCCCACACGGGTCGTGATGGCGCCCAACGCCGGGGTCAGGCAAGCCAACAATTGTTTATTAGTGGGATTTTCCTTATTAACACACCATCCCCACATATTTCCCAAAGTTCTACCCTTAGCTTATTAAAATAAAAGCGGAATCATTTATCGATTTAAATGCATACAGCCAAATTGATCGTGATCCAATATATATATACAGTCCCAAAAATAAGAATCTACCAAGCCTGTGCCAGGAACTAGTGTCACAAGTCAGTAGGCGACAAGTAGAATATACAAAAGATGATACAAGAGGTACTGATGTCTGAAAGGATATAGACAATAATAAACAAAAGATAACTCCATAGCATATCTGGGAATCGCCAAGGGAGGCAGCTCACCGTGGAGTCAGGTCCGGAATATGTCAAGCTCCGGTCAGATAACTAGAAACACCAGCCCCAGAACCTGTACAGTTAAGTACAAAAGTGCATCCTGAGTACATAAATATATATATGTACCCAGTGAGTATCCCGGCTAACCTCGATGAGGTAGTGACGAGAAGTCTACATGACAATCACTTAGGTCCAACATTATAATTTAACAGAATGTAATAAAAATGGTTGGCATGTAAGGCAGTGAAGCAACAAGTATTTATGTAAGCTACTGAAATACAGGAAGAACACTGAGGATGAATAAAATAATTTCTACTTCTCGTTTACCCATATATCTGTCGGATCAATTGCATGAAATTTAATAACAAATAAATCATACGCATGCAGGGTAAGGACAACCGACCGGAGTCATAGGATAGTCACGCTCGTGCACTGCCAAAGGATCGATCGGCCCGTCCAAAAAGTGCACCTCTCAACCTCTCTATGCACTTTTGAAGGATCGCTCGGCCCGTCCCAAAAGTGCATATCTCAACCTCTCTACGCACTGCCGAAGGATCAACCGGCACGTCCCAAAAGTGCGTCTCTCAATCTCTCTATGCACTGTCGAGGGATCGACTGGCCCGTCCCAAAAGTGCATCTCTCAATCTCTATGCGCACTGCCGAAGGATCGATCAGCCTATCCCAAAAGTGCGTCTCTCATAAGAGTGAGAGAAAATCTGACTCCGCTCGCGGAATACAATTTGCGAGGCGGTCACATGCACATACATTATTCCTTTCTTAAAAGAGAATACCCTTCCATGATCAATTTCTTACAAGTTTTCTCAAATTTCATGACTTTGGGGATGTAAGCAACATGAAATGTAAATTCAGCACGTATCAAGCTCATATCAAGGAAAAACACAAGGCATGATGTGGCCTAACTACCCGGACATAATAGTAATAGTCGCTACATACATACTCTCGTCACTTTGTACGTGCGTTGGCCCCACAAATTATCACATATAGCATTTAAATCACCTAGGGGACAATTTCCCCCTTACAAGGTTAGAAAAGAGACTCATCTCGTGTAGAATCTACCCCTCGGACCAAGGATGTTCCCGAATCTCCGAACTCTGCACCGGAGGAATCGCAATTAGCAAAGTACGGTATAATAACATCAATGCATGCTAAAAATAGGGAAATTGTCCTAATTTTTTTTTCCATAATTCAACATTCTTAAGAAATTCCCAAAATCCAACCCGGGGTCCGCACGCTCGGCTTCCAATAATTCTTGAAGGAAACACTCACCCAAATCCTAAGGATCATTAATATACGATTCTTACTTGATTTCATAGCCAATTCACAGAAAATTCTCAAATTATCACAAGTTCTAGGTCACTACCCAAATTCTTGATTTTTCACTAGTTTAGGTAGTTAATTAAGCTAGAAATCCATGCATGAAGATAATTTTTGAGTAGAGTTTACTTACCTTAGAAGACCAGGTCGTTAGCCCCTTAACAATGGAGGAAATCTCCCAAGGAAGAAGAAGGAAATGAGAAAATGTGTTCAAAACCCGTTTATAAAAAGACACTGCCTGGACAGTGTTTTCGCACCTGCGGCTTGAGGACCGCACCTGCGGTCTCGCACGAGAAAAATCTCGCACCTGCGGAAATGGGTTGGGGAGCCTGGGCCCGCACCTGCGGAGTGTAGATAGCACCTGCGGCTCCGCTCCTACGATAATTGGCCAGGGTACTGGGGCATCGCACCTGCGATGCTAGGGACCGTAGGAGCGGTCCCGCACCTGTGACTGGGCAACCGCACTAGCGGTCACACCAGAACTGGTGCACCACCAGCTATGTTTTGCCGATTTTTAGCCCCGTTAGTTTCTCGGGAGGCACTTGGGCCCACCCGAGCCCTTGTCCAAATATACCAATGAGTCCCAAATCATGATACGGACTCGCTCGAGCCTTCAGAACACTCAAAATAACGCTAAAACTCGAACTCACACCCCCAAACCCCAAGAACCGAACTTAAGAACTTTAAGTTGTTTAGAGTTCGCTAACAACGTGCTAAACCGAACTATACAACTCGAAATGACACCAAATTTTACAGGCAAGCCATAAATAAAATAATGGAACTATTCCCGGTCTCGGAATTTCGTTCGGACCTCGATAACACAAAAATACGTCCGAAACCAAAATATGAACTTAAGAAACTTCTTATTTCAATATTGGGCGCCGAAATGCCCCTGGGTCATCAAAAACCCATTCCAAACATACGCCCAGGTTCTAAATCATCACATGAAGCTACCGGAACTGACAAAACTCGATTCCGAGGTCGTTTACCCAAAATATTGACCGAAGTCAAACTTGGCCTTAAAAGGCCAACCTTAAGGAACCAATTGTTCCTATTGCAATCTAAACACCTCCGAATCCCGGACCACCAGTTCCCGCAAGTCATAAATCACAAAAAGCCGCTATGGGAAGTTTCATTTTGGGGAACAGGGTCCGATAACGCAAAACGACCGGTCGGATCATTACATACAATATTGTATTAACCTTAAAATATATATGTATAACTTTATAGCTTTGGGCTTTTGTACCCCCTCTAGGCCCAATAGCCTGGGGGGTTCAGATTGTTTCAGTCCTTGACGGGCCATTTTAACAAGCTGGCCCATTTCCTGCGTACAAGAAATCATTCTAACAGTCCAATTTTCTGTCTATAGCAATTCTAAAAATAAGAGTCTATAGATACATTTTCATAAATGTTCAGCTAAGAAAATACAAGTTTTCTTACGAAATATACAACATAAAATGACAGTAATGATCCTAATCTAAGGCTGCTTCAGATCTATTTAGACACCATATGCTCTTTCTTAGCCAAAACCAAGTAGAATACATGCGATCTCAAAATAAAGCAAAGATTTGCTTTTTAGAGTGAATCTGACCTAACTAGTGGTCAAATTCTTCTCTATAATGCTATCATATGTAATTTTAAGTTTTCACAAAGCTAAAAACAGTGGGATGTTGAGACACACAGCCGAAAATTCTAACTAAGTGTAAATATACATATATGGCACTTAAGCCCAATCAAAGATGACTCAAACATGCGACTAGATTTGCATTTTTTCTTTCAAACAAGTATAAGCACATCAACATTTAAAAGAAAACTGAAATTTATAATAACAAACGACATAAACACTGATATTTAGCAGATTTTCATTCAGAAGCTTACTTAGTACGATATAGAGGTTACATACCTTAAAAAGGGTAAAACAACAAGAAAACCTAGACCAAATAAAGGTAAAAAAACATGAAATTGGAGCTTAGCGCAGCAACCAATAGCAACAAACAAGAGTAGTAAAACCTAGGAAACGAAGCTCGAATACCAAAAAATAGAGTAAGAACCAGCAATTAAAAACCAAGATTTCAACCCAGAATTTTTAATGAACCAACAAATCTGAAACTATGGTCCATGTTTCAGAATACCAAGACCGAGGAAAAAACCAAATTTTAAGATATTTTTCACATCTCTTAGAGTATTTTCAGTGTGGGATTTTTACTCTGTGTGTGTGATTTCTGTACTCAGGTTTTTGTAGAGTCTTTCAGCTGTCAAGAGTCTACAAAATATCCTAGAGTGTGTAAAGTGTTTAAAATCTCTCTTTTTCAAAGAATATGGTAGGGTATTTATAGGGATTTTTAGGGTAGCATCTTATTAGCATATTCCTTATCTAATAGGGCTGAAAATATTATAGGTACAACTGTCAAACCCTATCCTATTGGACAACTGTACCCTTTTAGAACCTTCCTGTTGATTCCAGCCCTTATCCCCTATTAGAGTTACTGTTTTACCCCCTATAAAAATCTAATTTTATGATATTTCCTAATTCTAGAAGTTTCTTGGGTTGTTACACCCAAAATTCTTCAATTGAGATTCACATACTACCCCTCACTACCCCTGTAATTACCCTTTTAGTGTTAAAGGTTGAGTTATTTATTATTGTTGACTAATCTGACCTAATTGGGAGACTAAGCCCAATGGCAATCATTAATGAGGAAGCTGAAAGTAGACCTCTTTCAATGTGAAATGGAATAGACCTAAATAAAATAATTATTTGAAACTAAGTGGGCTTATTTTCAGGACTTAGACTAACTAATTCAAATAATTTTACTATGTGAAATTAGCCAAGTAATTATACTAAGTTAGTTACCTAGAGTTAGGGATTAGTTGCCTGTTTTAAGAACATGAGCCAAAGTTAATCAATTATGTAAAAATCAAAATTCACTTTTAAGGATTATTAACAAATCAGAATATCCCCTAATCATGTATGATTACTTATTCAATTACCCCACATAAGTGATTAATAGGCAGTCTAACCTAAGAGTCAAAGCGAATGAATTACAAAGACCAAATTTAAACCATAACTAAACTGAAAATCAGTAATTTAGTTAAAAGAATTTGCATTCAAGAATAATAGCTTAGAACATAGGAAATAATATCAATGTTAACCTAAATTATTAATCCAGAAATTCCTAATACATGTAGGATTAGATTAGGGTGGAAGCTATTTAATTAATCCTAATAAACTACTTTAATGGAATAAACAATTAAAGGAAAATCTGAATTCCTAAACCAAAACTAAAATCAATGCACATGAAGAAAAGATCAACGATTAAATCTATAATAGCATCTAATAGAAAGAAGAATGAGAATCAGGGAGGTACATGACACCTAAATTTCATTAGTCTAAAACCAAAAAATAGACTTGATAAGAAACTAATTAAAGAGAAGTCAGATATGTTAAGATTATTAGTTCAGAATCAAACAAGTCCAGGAAAACTCATGAAACCCTAAACTAATCAACTATTAACGACAAACTAGAATTAAACGACGAAGAAAATCTCGAAACCCTAAATACAATAAAGTCATGCACAAAAGCAAGTGAATTCGAAACCTAGACTAATTAACTCTAAAAACCAGTAATTTATAACAAACTCATGAGACTAGAATCATACAGTCAATCAAACAACTAAGAAAAATGAGGGAAGGAGGTGCAGTCAAAACACAAAAAACCCTAATTTTTTAATCAACCGATATATCTATCAACAAGAAATAGTTTTAAATAAACATGCTACTCAGAGTAATGTAGGTTCAGAAAAAAAATGCAAAAAAAAAAAGAAACCTAAATAAGTTTAAATTAAATCGGCTAGGGCAAGAATTCAACCGAGACTATTGCTTATTAAATGAAAAAAGAGAGATGGAGTACCTAGCACAGGTTTGAGTCGTTAGTTCCTCTGAAGTCGGCCAGTTGAAGAAGATATATTTATAGGGATTTTTAGGGTAGCATCTTATTAGCATATTCCTTATCTAATTAGGCTGAAAATAGTACAGGTACAACTGTCAAACCCTATCCTATTAGATAGTTGTACCCTTCTAAATCAAAATCCCTATAATATGCTAATAATATGCTACCCTAAAAATCCCTATAAATACCCTCAGAAACGTGTTTCTTATGCCGATTTCTGCATTGCTCATCTAAAAAGATATTGCAACCAGCTGAGGGGAGCAGGCAGAAGGGAAGAGCTTTTAATGGCGTACTTCAGAGAGAGCTTGGCCGAGATTGCGTCTGAGTGGTACATGGACCAAGATATATCCCACCGGCATATATGGGACGACCTGGCTCGGGACTTTGTCAGAAAATTTCAATAAAACGTGGACATAGCACCAGACAGGAATTCTTTGTCTAACCTCAAGAAAAAATCATTAGAAAGCTTCAGGGAATATGCTACTAAGTGGCGTGAGCAAGCTGCCAGAGTAAAACCTCCGATGGACGAGACAGAAATGGCCAACGTTTTCTTACAAGCTTAGGAGGCCGACTACTTCCAGAATATGATGTCCGCCATGGGCAAGCCATTTGCGGAAGCGATAAAAATCAGAGAGATGGTTGAAAACGGTCTGAAAACCGGTCGCATTCTAAGCCAATCAGCCATAACGGCAACTTCCCAGGCAATCCAGAGTGGGTCAAGAAGTGTAGTCAATAGGAAGAAGAAAGAGGAATCGACAATGATGGCCTCCAGTATAAGAAACTACCGCTAGTCCCGAGGCTATTTTTCCAATACCCCACGTCATTTCTACCCCCACCAAGATGCGGCGTGTGCCGTAATGCCTCAACCTTATCCAATAATGAATGCCCAACAACACTATAATCAAAATCGAGCTCCACTACCCAGAAACAACCCTCCTCGCCAAGCTCATTATAATCCTCGCCCTCCACAAAAGAAACCCCGGGAACCACCCTGGAGGACCAACTTTACACCAATTGGCGAATCATATTCTAGCCTTTTCCTGAAGCTGGTCCAAATGGGTTTGTTGCAGCCTGTACCCCAAAACAGGCAAAACGCAGAATCCCCTTCTTACCGGCTAGGTACTCGATGGGCCTATCACTTAGGGGCTAAGGGATACGATACTAAGGATTGCTGGACCCTCAAGCGGGCAGTTGAGAGCATATAGAACAAAAGAAGGTGGTACTAAGGAATGAAGAAGCTCCCAATGTGGCCAATAACCTGTTGCCTGCTCACGATAACGGGCCGATTATTGGCATGATTTGTGAAAATCAAAAATTTGATCCGGCTCTTAAAATTATCACCATTACTGATGTAGAGAAGAAACCCAAAGAATCACCAAAACAAGCTAAGGAGGAGAAGAAAAGCAACTCCACTCATCTGTCCACAAGAAGGGTTGAAACAAAAACAGGGACAGGGCCTTCTAAAGATGTCGTTCTTTATGTTCCCAGGGGACCCAGGAATGTTAAGCCCTCCCAAAAGATTGCAACACAATAAGACTATGCCTAATGTCCCGAAAATATACATACTGAAGGGGACTTATGTGGTGCGGGGGCCGATAATTTCACCAAGGCTGAATGAGCCCGTGGTTATTAGCTGCGTCCCACAGAATCCCAAAAAGGACACCACTGTCGCCCCTGGAATTACAACAAGACGATGGTGATGTATAAAGGAAAAGAAATTACTGGGGAACCGAGTGAGATAAACTCATC
Source organism: Nicotiana paniculata (assembly GCA_005239505.1). Lineage (NCBI taxonomy): Eukaryota > Viridiplantae > Streptophyta > Magnoliopsida > Solanales > Solanaceae > Nicotiana > Nicotiana paniculata. The sequence continues at coordinate 4,356 of ML350075.1, read as the reverse complement.
AGAGAAATACCTCAACCTGGAAGAACTGAACAAAAGCAAGCAAAAACGCTTTCCGCCTAAGAAGCCAATCAGTGCCGGAGAGGCAAAAGAATTATTCAAAAATATGAAAACCTTTAAATACGCCGTAGTTGAGCAGCTCAGAAAGTCCCCCACTCAGGTCTCACTTATATCCTTGCTGGTAAGTTCAAATGAGCATCAGAAAATCCTGATCAAAATACTTAATGAAGGATATGTTCCGGCCGAGACCACAGTTGAGCAAATGGAAAGAATGGCGGAACAATTTTTTGAAGTCAACCGGATCTCATTTAGTAAAAATGACTTGCCTCCGGAAGGGGATGCCCACAACAAAGCTCTCTACCTAACTGTTAAATGTGAAGGGTATTATGTGAAAAGAGTTATGATGGACGCGGATCTGGGGTTAATATTTGCCCTCTCTCGACCCTACAAAGAATGGAGATCGGGACTGAGAGAATAAGGCCCAACAATCTCCTGACACTGGCATAACATCATAACCTGTTGATCATCTCCTGACACTGGCATAACCCAGTGATCTCTTTTCCCCAACAACAGCATAACCTGTTGACCTTTCCAAACACCATCATAACCTTGTGATCTTTTTCTGACAGCAGCATAACCTGTTGATCATTTCCCAACACTGGCATAACCTAGTGATCTCTTTTCCAGGCAACAACATAACTTGTTGAACATTCCAGACACCAGCATAACCTGGTGATCTTTTTCTGACAGCAGCATAACTTGTTGATCATTTCCCGACACTGGCATAACCTAGTGATCTCTTTTCTTGGCAACAACATAACCTGTTGATCTTCTCCAGATATCCGCATAACCCGGTAATCTCTCTCTCCTGGCAACAACATAACATGTTGACCTTTCTAGACACCAGAATAACCTGGTGATCTCTTTCTTGACCACATAATTTGTTGATCCTTCCCCAGACACCGGGGAAAAGAATGGTTGTTTTAATAGTTAATCAATTATGTAAAAATCAAAATTCACTTTTAAGGATTATTAATAAATATGAATATCCCCTAATCATGTATGATTACTTATTCAATTACCCCACATAAGTGATTAATAGGCAGTCTAATCTAAGAGTCAAAGCGAATGAATTACAAAGACCAAATTTAAACCATAACAAAAATAAAAATCAGTAATTTAGTTAAAAGAATTTGCATTCACGGCTAATAGCTTAGAACTTAGGCAATAATATCAATATTAACCTAAATTATTAATCCAGAAATTCCTAATACATGTAGGATTAGATTAGGGTGGAAGCTAGTTAATTAATCCTAATAAACTACTTTAAGGGAAGAAACAATTAAAGGAAAATATGAATTCCTAAACCAAAACTAAAATCAATGCACATGAAGAAAAGATCAACGATTAAACCTATAATAGCATCTAATGGAAAGAAGAATGAGAATCAGGGAGGTACATGACACCTAAATTCATTAGTCTAAAACCAGAAAATAGACTTGATACGAAACAGATTAAACAGAAGACAGATATGTTAAGATTATTAGTTCAGAATCAAACAAGTCCAGAAAAAATCATGAAACCCTAAACTAATCAACAATTAACGGCAAACTAGAATTAAACGACTAAGAAAATCTGGAAACTCTAACTACAGTTAATTCATGCACAGAAGCAAGTGAATTCGAAACCTAGACTAATTAACTCTAAAAACCAGTCGTTAATAACAAACTCATGAGACTAGAATCAAACAGTCAATCAAACAACTAAGTAAAATGAGGGAAAGAGGTGCAGTCGAAACACAAAAAACCCTAATTTTTTAATCAACTGATATATCTACCAGCAAGAAATAGTTTTAAATAAACATGCTACTCATAGTAAGGTAGGTTCAACAAAAAAAGGGAAAAAAAGAAACCTAAACAAGTTCAAATTAAATCGGCTAGGGCAAGAATTCAACCGAGACTATTGCTTATTAAATTAACAAAGAGAGATGGAGTACCTAGCACAGGTTTGAGTCGTTAGTTCCTCTAAAATCAGCCAGTGGAAGAATATATATATATATTTTTTAGGTTTTTTCAGATTCTTAGGTCTGAAATTAAAGAGATTTGGAAAGGTTTTTGGGGAGATAGGTGAGATATTAGGGTTGAGAGGGTGGAGAAGATGGTTTGGTGAACTTTTGGGGTGATTTGGAGTGGTTCCGCCGCCGTGAGGCAATTTTCGGGCGGCGAAGGGTGGCGGAGCCGGTGAGGGGTCTAAAGGTGGATACGGTTTGATCTGGGAGAGAGACGAGAGAGTAGGGGAGGGGGTTTAGACTTTGGCTGAATGAGGGTAGGTGGGAGGGTGTTAGACTTTGAGTGAATGAGGGTGGGGGGGGGGGAGGGGTTGGACATATATATAGTTTAGGGCTGTTGGGTTCCCAGCCGTTGGATCAAAATAGATCAACGGCTGTGATTTCTTCCTTAATTGAAACAAGGTCGTTTTGGGGGGTAACAGGGCTGGCCGGGTTTGGGGTTTTGGCTGGGATGTTTGAGTGTATAGAGAAGGGTTTGGGCCAAGCTTTTTTCAAACTTGACGGTCAAGTTCCCTGCTGCTTCCGTAAATACACCTTGGATGAGCCTAACAGCAGTGTACCTGGAAGCACTTTTGTTTTCAACCGCCAGATGGTAAAGGAAGGCGCCATCCCTCCTTTCTCTCGCAATCACAATAGCTGTACAGTCGAATAGTTGAGTTAGACGAGGGATAACGCTCGAACTATCAAAGAGGTCTGCTACCAAAGAATTTNTTTCTCTCGCAATCACAATAGCCGTACAGTCGAATAGTTGAGTTAGACGGGGGATAACGGTCGAACTATCAAAGAGGTCCGCTACCAAAGAATTAGGAGTTATAACATTCATAAAAGAAAGAAAAAACCAATATAGGAACTTCAACTAAGAAAGAATAAGAATACGAAGAATTGCTTAAGTACTGGTAGTCGCTTCTTTTTTCGGTATACCGCTCTGCGAGCAGAGCGAATGAACATAAATCTTTCCGAATATCATGAATATCCTTCGTCCCTTATCTCCTCATCTTCCTATTTATAAGCCACAGCTTACTTCGACGTTTTCAATTTCNAGAAAGAAAAAACCAATATAGGAACTTCAACTAAGAAAGAATAAGAATAAGAAGAATTGCTTAAGTAAGGTAGTCGCTTCTTTTTTTCGGTATACCGCTCTGCGAGCAGAGCGAATGAACATAAATCTTTCCGAATATCATGAATATCCTTCGCCCCTTATCTACTCATCTTCCTATTTATAAGCCATAGCTTACTTCGACGTTTTCAATTTCCCATAGAATCTCCGGAGCTTTCCTAGCCACTATACTTTTCTTTTTTTATCTTCTTTGTCTGAAAATTGGTTTGATTTGCTTCACCTATGAGAATTTCTACCAATTCTTCTTTTATTCATCAAAGCTCATCCTAATCTCCGTCGAGATTACTGCCTTAGCCCTGTCCTATCATCTGTATAATGGAGTTCGTCATTTATTGACGGATTTTTCGGGATTTTTCTTTCTTAGAATTGGAAGAAAAAGATTGAAATGACTGTTCCAAATTTCACCTATACCTTTCTTTGAGATTTAAAGAAAACATTTTCATTTTCTTATGAAATGTTTATTATTCGTTGATTGATCTAAAGCTTATGCCGTAGAAGCTGACATCAGGCTATTGGCCTTTTATCTGCATCTTCCCTCGTAGAGTGGCGTCTTTTATAAGAAAAGACTTTCTCAGTGGAACTAAAAAAAAAGAAGAGTTTGAGCTCTTTTTTTTGGTTGACCTTTAGCCACGCGCGGTGGCTATGCGCATGTGTCCCAAAGTGACGTATATTTTTTGGTAATGGGTATACTCGAGAGAAAAGGTTTGGAATTCGACCTCCCCTTATACGCTCTAAAAAGGGGTCATGGAATTCTTTTTTGTTTAGGATCCCCTTTCTACATTCAATTATTAATTGAGCCTGGTGTGGAATCACCATCATTACACATTCATTCTTGGTCTGGCTACTGGTCTAGCGAGCANCTCCATACGGGGGAAATGAAAGCAGAATTCGTTCGGATCCTCCCACATGTTCAATCTTTTTTTAGCGGTTTCCCCAGAGATCTTTATCATTAATGCAACCTTCATTTTGCTCATTCATGGAGTTGTATTTAGTACCTCTAATAAATATGATTATCCACCATTAGTCAGTAATGTGGGTTGGCTTGGATTACTTAGTGTTGCGCGCCTAGCAGGGCAGCGCGCTTTGGGATGCGGAGGAGCTATTATCGTCTAGCTCCCTAACCTAAAGCGGCACCGGGTTTGGACCGCAGGGAACCATAGCATGGGGGGACGTC
>ML350074.1:0-69969 GCA_005239505.1 Nicotiana paniculata | reverse complement strand
GAAAAACTCCCTTACTACCCCTTCATTAATCCAGGGGGTAGTGGAAAAAGGAGGTGTGACACCCCTCTGAGGTAGGGATAAGTTCTACGTATACTTTACCCTCTTCAAACCCCACTAGTGAAATTATTACTGAATTGATGTTGTTGTTGTAATGTCTAAAGAGGAAAAAAGCAAGCCACTCCCTTTTATGTTACATTATTTCCTTGTAAGTAAATTTTAAGAAAGGAAAAGTGAAATATTTCTATATTTTGAACTTCTTATTTTATCATCAATGAGATGTTTCGCAACCATAGAAATTTTACGTTAGCATGTTAAGACCATAGTTTTTAAAAATCTTTATTTCTTACTTAAACTTCATGTTCAATTTAAAAATTATCACATAAATTAAAATAACGGAAGTATAATAGTATGTTTGGTCCAAACTTCTAAAATCAGCTTTATTTCGAGAAATACTTTTTTCAGAAGTACTTTTGATGAGAAACAATTTGTGTTTGGCTAATTAATTTAAAAAATACTTCTAAGCAGCAATTAGTGCTTGGCCAAGCTTTTAAAAAATGCTTCTAAGTGTATTTGCCTCAAAAGTGTTTTTCAAAAAGTATTTTTAGGATAAACTACTTTTTCTGCTTTTACTCAAGAGTTTTTTCTTCTTCTAAGAGTTTGACCAAACACTTTAACTTTGAAAAGAATATTTTTTTTGTGCTTTTGGCCTTGGAGAAGCTTGGCCAAATAAGCTATAAGATACTACTTCCTTCGGTCCAAAATAAGTGATTTTTTGGTTGTTTTCACACATATTAAGAAATTTATTTTTTAACATTAATTAGCAATGAAACTGACCATATTAATCTTTACTATCCCACATAAATACTCCGAACACATACTCCAACACTATTTGCTCCAAGGGCAATGTAGAAAAAAAATAATTAATTCATTATCGAAATCTGAAAAAATCACTTATTTTAGACCACAAAAAAAGACAAAAAAATCACTTATTTTGAATCGAAGGAAGTACATATAAAGTTTTATGATAGTTTAAAAAATAGTAAAAGCAAGAAAGATGGAAATAAAACATTTATAGTGTCTGGCTCAATGAGAATCACTTTAAAGCATATTCTGGTAGACTCTTTAAGGCAAAGGTAAATACAATTAATTATGAACAATATGGAACATCTAATTTTCCTTTGGCTTGTCCAAAATCATTGTATCTTTGTGAATATACAATTATTGCCTACTAATTTTCAGGTCACACGTTTCTATTTAATTTCTTTTTTTGATCTTGCTCTATCTATGAGTGAAAAAAAGCTACATACCTCAAGTATTTTCTTTTTAAATCAGAGTCATTTTATTCCGTATAGTTTTTACCATTTTTTCTAAAAAAAATATTAGGTCTCTGAATTTTCACCCTTTGTTTTATTATTATTGAAAATAGGGAATTTTTTTTATTCATACTCAATGTTTATATCAATTAATTCAGTGAATAAATACCATGTCATCAGATAAAATGTATATTTAATCAGAGATAGATTGATGCATATTTTTTCATATAAAATTATTAAGTATTCATGATAAATTTATATTATTTAATATAAATATCGAATGCGAGTAAGATTTTACCAAAAAAATATTGTTGCTCACTTGACTCTTGATGGACTAAATTAGAATATTACATGTGGTGCTTGCTTACACATAAAAGACTGAGATGGGATTTTTCTAAGCATTACACACATTACTAAATTTTTCCTTTATTTTATTTTTTTCCTATTATATATAGTAAAGAGTATGTCATTCCACTTCGTGAAGCTGTTGCATGGATAATGCTGACTGACATAAAAATAACACATGCATTCAATAATTAATGGAGTATTTGTCACGACTCAAGTCCACGACACATATTATCTGTTTTGGGTTTAGACTCGCATAAATTTTTCTTTCAGGCAATGCTATACCGAGCTCCAGATACGTGCTTATCATGTGAACTTGTATTGTACTTTCATCTCTCATTTCAATGGGAGATTCGCCTAAAGTGACATGTACATCTTTTCTCCAAAAATTGGCCAACATAACCTAGATATTTGTCAGTTCTACTCGATCGCCCCGCCCTCCATCATTGGCGTCACAATATTTTGGCTTACACACCATTGCTTTGTTTGATTCTATTTGATTTGGTCATCCTAAAGATGATCCCAAAGCATATAACATGTTGAACAATTTTAAATTGAATAACGGTGTTGGACAGTGCAAGTATAATTACTTATTTATTTTATTTATATATGATGATGTTCGATAAGACACAAAATTTAAAAATGNATATATATATATATATATATATATATATATATATATATATATATATATATATATATATATATATATATATATATATATATATATATATATATTTATATTTGCAATAATAGCGAATAATATATAAGTTTAGGTGAAAATAGAGCAAACATCATATTGAAGTTAAAATATGAATAGCTTAATAATTTTTTTTTTTAAAATTGTATAAAAATAAACTAATTTCAGACATACTTAGTTCTACATTGAAAAGAGTATGATATAAATTAAAATGAAGATTTTTTTTTTTGGTGATATGGCTTTTAATTATTGGCTTAAAGATCTAATAATGGTGTTATCATGATATTGATTGCTCTACATACATGTCGCCAGCGTTATTGTACGTGAGTCTATTGAAGTTATATCATATAACATTTCCTTTTCAGCACTGAAAATAAAAGCTTAAATACATTGCATTATTTGTAAAATAGAAAATAGAACAGGTAGTAACCAAGAAAGGATTTTTTTTTTATCAACAGACGATCTTATATTAATTAAAAAAAATCAGAGCCAGTACAAAAAGCATAGCGTACATTTTGCAGATTGTTACAAAAAGAAAAAGAAAAACTGGATCATTATAGTGATAGCTAGGTTGATCTACAATACTGTCGCCACTGTCATGTGCATGCAAGTGAAAGGACATGTTGCTTGTTGAGGCGGTCATTGTGACATTTCTTTTGATGAGTGCTACCTCTTTGATCGTCCAGAAGTTGCTGAGTCAAAATGTGGGTGGTTGAGGTAGAAGAAGTGTCTGTTCCATTGAGATCGAAGAGGCTCCATATTGTGCAAAAGTATCTGCAACGCGGTTCTGCTTGGCTTACCCAGTTGCCGGAGCAAGTACCTATATTCCAGTAAAATTAATGAGTAATGTAAATTGTGATGAATTAGCATCGAGATTACCTCGGTAGAATTCACGTTAATTTCTAATAGAGTAAAGTGGTGGTGCCATGCTAATTGTAATCCGTGTAATAAGACACATAATTCCATATATGTAGAGTTTTCCGTGGGTCTTGTGCCCATGAATCCAAGTAACCAATGGGCCATATCATTTCTGAATACGCTGCCTATGCCATTTCATGGTTGATGGCCTTTAGTGGATCCATCTGTGTTTAACTTAATGATACCCATGGGAGGAGGGTGCCACTTGACATACACAGGTGTTGTTGTTGGTTTTTGCGATTGTTTTTGAATGATGTTGTGATATTCAGCTGCTTGTGAAACCAATTGCTGAATGTTTTGGGTGGGTAGTTGATGTTGGAAAATGAAGCGATTACAAAGGTTACAGATATGCTATATTGCATATGGAATTAATAATCGCGGTGGTAAGATTAAGGGCAAATGGTTCTTGGTGGTAAGTAAATTGTGAATGATTTGAATAGGTTGTATGTTGGTAAGATTCGTAGTGTTTAGAATATTCGCGAGTCCCAATTGAATCCACAAACGAAAAGTATTTGGGAATTAGAACAGGAGGTGGGTAATTGTTTCCACACCTTGGAGGCAAAGTGTAGAGATGTTTGAATGTGTGATGTGGAGGTTATATAGGTGAATGGCGGTGGGTAGCCTTTGGTGGGAAATTAACACAGGCAAAATATAATTTTTGGAGGTAGGCTTAGTTTCTAAAACCAAGAGTAGGAATAGGGTGTGTTAGTGTATTTAATGCATTGTATAGTGACTTTACTGAGAAATGACCATTAGTTGTAAGACCCCAAATTATTTGATCAAAGGAATATAAATTAGCCAGTGTTGGGATATGAATTTGACATATTAAAGAAAGAATTGGGGTAAGTAGGTAAAGGGAAAATTTGCCTACAAGAGAATACAAACATTTGATTGCCTCGCATGATACTACCGAGATTTTTTTTTCATATAGTTAATACTTAACATAGCAACTTAACATAATTGTAAAAAGTATATATCTAATTACACAACAATTGTCAAAAGGTCATTATTTTGGAAGTATCAACCAAATTAACTACGCATTAAAGGCGAATGCACTAACTTAACAGAGACGGACCTATGTTTGGAATAGATGGTTCATCGGTCTCAGTTAATCTCGGCAAAAATTCTAAACATATTGTTATTATTACTGAGTTCGAAACCAGAAAATCAGAGAAGAAACAAACATTAGTTCTATAAACAAAACAAAAAATAATTTCGAGCCCACAAGTTGCTTGTGTGTCCTTAAGGAATTTAATCCCCTCACTGTTGCCCAAGGTTATAGATTACTTCCTCCCAGGATAGAACGGAAAACTATTCTGTAATACTGGCAATCGAAATTACAGAACTTCAGCGAACTCAACAAACGAGGCAAATCACACTTCACACTTTATTTATTTGAAAAAATAATGCAACAATATAGAAAATAGAAGAGAAATTTCAGATTTTTCATGTATGAAAAATGAGGCCAAGCCTCTAAATTTATAGACAATGAAAGGGTGAGATGAAGAGGTGCAATCCAAGAGGTGCCTCTTCCATTTCTCATTCACACCCCTTAATAAAAATGCAACAATATCCCACATGAATGGGGAATGGCTATATGATTAAAACATGCATAAAAAGTTGTGTGATTCGCAAGTAAGGATTAATCGCAACTGGATAAGTAGGTTTCCCTTTGAACTTTCCGTAGTGAACTTATGTCAGATATACTCGGTCAATCGGTAGATTTGATATCTTTGAACCGTCGAGCTTTAGTGTATACTTAGACAACCATAAGTCACACAATCAACCCTTAACCGTCTTTGATTCTCATTATTGTGTTTATTCCAGTCATGAACACCGCCTGGTTTATAAGTCCATAGAGAACTGGGCTTACTTAATTCTCCTTAAAGAGCCTTACACTTCACACTTACATAGGTGATTCCTAAATGTGTAATCCCATAGATACACTATTTGATATACTCTGTATCAAACTTATAAATCATTAAAAAGCCTTAATGCTTTATCCTTGTATTAAACAATGTCTCATCACGAGTATGGGCGAAGATTTTACTTGATAATGTTGAACTGTCACTAATGACTTTGTTTCATCTCCTTGAACCTAGATCTTGGGATCTCCAATCTTCTAGGTAGAGTTACCGTCACCGTGACTTGTCCTCGGCCATAGTCTCATTCCCTATGATGATCTCTCAACTACCTCTCTAGTTAGGCCTTTTGTAAGTGGATCCGACACATTATCACTTAACTTCACATAGTCAATTGTGATAATTCCCCTAGAGATTAATTGTCTAACAACTATACATCTTCGTCGTATATGATGATATTTTCACTTATACATAACGCTTCTAGCCCTTCTTATTGCTGTTTGACTATCTCAATATATACTTATTAGTGCAGATGATTTGGCCCAAAATGAAATATCTTTAGGAAATTTCGGAGTCATTCTGTTTCTTCACCGGCCTTGTCTAAGGCTATAAAATCAGTCTCCATTATGAGCGGGCAATACCGATTTAATTGGATAATTTCCAAGACGCCGCTCCTCCACCGTCTGTGAAAATATATCCACTTATGGATTTAAAACACACGAACGGTGATCTAATTTGCATCACTGTATTCCTCTATTACTGTGGGATACTTATTATGGTGCAAAGCATAATTTTGAGTATATTTCAAATATCTCAACACTTGTTTCATTGTCATGACAGTTCAATCCGAACTTCCTTATGTCGGAGACTAATACGTCTCGACTTTCTATCGCATATCAGATTATTGACTAAACTTAATGTAGCAATAGTATATAATAACAACAGATGGAATGATTGGCATCAGTTGTGGCTACAACCTTATAATATCTAACACATTTTGCAATCACTCCTTCAAGAATTTGTTTGCTATTTATTCATACTTCTATATGATACGCAAATTATAACACCTTCATTCATGAAACAAATCCAATTTGCAATGGATTTTGGTCATGTTCATCTGTTGGTTCTATCACGACCCAAAAATCACTAGTCGTGATGGCACCTAGCTCGACCTGCTAGGTAAGCCAGCTAACTGTCAATACAATCCAAATGAAATTATAGGAAAATAGTGAAGAATTATCTGGACATTTACAAGTTAACCCAATAACTGATAGTACAAATCATGAGCTTCTAAGACTTAGAATTTACAAATCTGATACTGTAACGACCCGACCGGTCGTTTTGAAAGTTATAGCCCCGATCCCCCATTAACTATTTTCCCCGTATCTATTTCTGCTATGTGACTTTCCGGGAGGTTTCATTTTGGTTTTTGGAGTGTCTTGGGACACTTAGTCCCTAAACGGAGGCTTAAGTCTTAGGATTTGGACCATAATTCAAACTGTATGAAGATGAATCTGGGATGGAATACTATCGATTTCGTTAGCTCCGTTGGGTTATTTTGGACTTAGAGGCATGTTCGAATTGTGTTTTGGAGGTCTGTAGCTCATTTAGGCTTGAAATGGCAAAAGCTGATGTTTTGGAGATTTTGACCAGTAGTGGAATTTTTTATATCGGGGTCGATTTTGATTCCGGAAGTTGGAGTAGGTCCTTAGGGTCGAATATGAATTGTGTGAAAAATTTGGGGTCAATCGGACATGATTTGATAGGTTTCGGCATCGGTTGCCGAATTTGGAAGTTTCGAGTTCTTTAAGTTTGAATCGAAGGATGATTCGTGATTTTAGCGTTGTTTGAGGTGGTTTAAGGACTCGACTAAGTCCGTATGGTGTTTTAGGATTGTTAGGTATGTTTGGTTGAGGTCCCGAGGTTCTCTGGTGAGTTTCGGGTGCTTAACGGATCAAAAAATGGATTTGTGTTGTTGCTGAAGTCTTCAGGTATCTGGTGTTTTCGCACCTGCAGTGGGGAGACCGCAGGTGCGGGATCACATGCGCGGAGGATCAAGCACAGAAGCGGAAAAGTGGAGGAGTGCCAGAGGTTGCAGGTGCAAGGTGAATTCCGCATCTGCGATGCCCGCATATGCGGTAGAGTGATCGCAGGAGCGGTGAAGGACCGCATAAGCGGACATGGATCTGTAGGTGCGCACACGCAGGTGCGACTCCTTGATCGCAAAAGCATCTTTTGTGGACTTAAGTGATATCCGCACCTGCGATGGTCCTTCGGCAGGTGCGGACCACAGATGCGGTGGACCCCTCGCAGAAGCAAGATCACTGGCAGAAATAGGGCTAAGTGCGAGGGTTTGATTTCATTCTCCATCTTTGACCTAGAGAGCTCGGATTAAGGCGAAATTTCGAGGAATTTTCAGAGGAAGATTGCGGGTAATAATTCTAAACTCCGTTATGGTTATATTCCACTAATCTATGGTTGATTTCATCATCTAATTAAGAAATTTGGTTGAGAAATTTGGGGGAAAATTGTAGAAGTTCTTCAACTAAGATTTTGGTCTTTGATTGGGATTTCGACATCGTATTTGGATGATTTTTGTACGAGTGAACTCGTGAGTGAATGGGTGTTCATATTTTGTGATTTTTACCCGATTCCGAGATGTGGACTTGAGGAGACTTTTTAGGGTGATTTTCCAATTTCTTGCTTTAGCTTTGATTTCATTAGCTAGATTAGTTCCTTGTAGTTATATTTATGATATGTAATTGAATTTGGCTATATTTGGGCCATTCAGAGTCGGATTTTCGTGGAAAGAGCATTATTATGGATTTATTGAGCTTGGTTCGAGTTAAGTAGCTTGTCTAACCTTGTGTGGGTGAAACTCCCCTTAGGATTTTGTACTATTTTGTTATGTGTGTTGTGTACGTGAGGTGACGAGTACGTACACGGGCTAGTTGCTGTAAAACCCCCGATTTTTGTTAAGTAATAATCTGTTTCCTTCTTATTTGAGTCATATTAGCATGTGTAGTATCCTGTTAGGTTTGATTAGCATGTCTACTTGTCTTAATTGCTTATCTAAACTCGTGCAGCATGCTTAGTGAAATTCCTATTTTTCCTTGACTTGTACTTAGTCTAAATTGTAGGATTTCATGTTGTAGTTGTTCAATTCTATTGTTTGAGTTGCGCATTTACCCTTGGGAGTATGGAACGGTATTTCTGGGAGATCCCCCTGCATATTTACTTTGGGACTACGGAACGGTATTCCGGGAGACCCCCCTGTCTTGCATATTTACTTTGGAACTACACAATGGTATTCCAAGAGATCCCTCCGTCTTGCATATTTACTTTGGGACTACGGAATGGTATTCTAGGAGATCACCCTTCACATTTACATTTGAGACTACGAGATGGTATCTCGAGAGATCCCCTATTGTTATTGGTGTGTACTGAGTTGTTACCTTTCTATGATTTCATTCTTGTAAACTTTCGGTCTTTATTTTACTGCGATATTTTACTCTGCCTTGTTTTTATTATATATATACCAGTTGGGACCTGACCTGGCCTCGTCACAACTCGACTGAAGTTAGGCTTGGCACTTACTGGGTGCTATTGTGGTGTACTCGCGCCCTTTCCTGCACATGTTTTTCGTGTGCAGATCCATGTTCCTCCTACCGGACTCATCCTTAGTTGCAGTGGCTGCTGCTTTCAGAGACTTCAAGGTACATCTCCCCGCGCCCGCAGATCCTCAGAGTCCCCCTCTATCACCTATGTTCGTTCTTCTCTTATTTCTATAGACACTGATGTATAAAACAACTAGAACTTCGTAGAAGCTTGTGGCTTACGGTGTTCCGGGTCTTGGAAGTGTTATGTATATTTCGAGAGTTGATTATTGTATATGTCAAGAATCATCCCAATTGCTTATTTAAAATATCTGTTGCTATTAGTTGTTACTTTTTCATGTTTTTCATTCATTTTCGCAAAGTGATAGGCTTACCTAGTCGTAGAGACTAGGTGCCTTCACGAAGATTCACTGGGGGAGATTTTGGACCGTGACAAGTTGGTATCAGAGCCCTAGGTTCATAGGTGTCGTGAGTCACAAGTTGATTTATTAGAGTCTCGCGTATCGGTACAGAGACGTCTGTACTTATCTTCGGGAGGCTATGGAACTGTTAGGAACAATCATACTTCTTTTGATTCCCTGTCGTGCGGGTTATTGGCATCAATTCTAAAATTCTCTAGCTTAGAGAAGCAGACTATCAGTGATGGCGTGCTTATGAGTTGTGTAGTCTAGATGAGGCAGCCTCACTTACGTGGACTAAATTCTCGGATATGTTTTTGAAGAGTATGTCCCTTAGAGCCTTAGGGATGCATGGCGCGCGGAGTTTGAGCAGTTGCGCCAGGGTTCTATGACTGTGTCACAGTATGCAATCCGTTTAAGTGATTTGGCCCGACATGTACCGGCCTTGGTTGCCACAGTTTGGGAGAGGGTTCGTCGCTTTATTGAGAGACTCCACCCCAACATCCGATTCAGTATGGCTAGGGAGTTGGAGATGGATATCTCTTATCAGCAGGTTGTGAGTATTTCCAGGAGATTGGAGGGCATGCTTTCCTGGGACAGAGAGGAGATAAAGGCCAAGAGGTCTCGAGAGACTGGTTCTTATTCTGGAGCTCGTGCCCCAGCAGCTCGCCATGGTAGGGGTTATGTGAGTCGTCCCGTTCATTAAGCTCTTCCCGCCGCCAGTGGTGTTCCAACTCTTTCCGGGCCACAAGATCCTTATTATGCACCACCAGTATCTAGTGCGCCTCCTGCTCGGGGTGCTTTTAGCAGCCAGTCCAGCAGACCTGGCAGAGTTAGTCACAACAGTCGCGCCCTCCGAATGGTTGTTTTGAGTGTGGCGACACTCTCCATAAGGTGAGGGATTTCCCCAGACTTAGGAGGGGTGCACCTCGACATACTTCTCATCCACCACGTGCTCCACAGGGTCCTCAGGCAATGATTCCATCACCATCCACCGCCCCACCTGTTCATCCGCAGCTCGAGGTGGAGGTCGGGGAGGTCGAGGTTGCCCTAGAGGGGAAGACCATGCCAGGTATTATTCTCTTCCGACTCGTACAGAGGCAGTTGCTTCCGTCTTTTTCATTACAAGTATTGTTCCGCTTTGTCATAGAGATGCGTCGGTATTATTTGACCCAGGCTCTACATATTCCTATGTGTCCTCTTATTTTGCCCCGTATTTGGGCGTATCTCGGGATTCTTTTAGTTCCTCTTTTTATGTGTCTACTCCTATGGGAGATTCTCTTATTTTGGACCACGTGTATCAGTCGTGTTTGATTTCTCTTAGTGCTTTTGAGATTAGATCCAATTTATTATTACTCAGCATGGTAGAGTTTGATGTTATCTTGGCATGGGCTGGTTGTCACCCTATTATGCTATTCTTGATTGTCATGCTAAGACCGTGACGCTGGCTATGCCAGGCTTACCGCGATTAGAGTGGAGGGGTACCTTAGAGTATACTCCCCGCAGAGTTATTTCATTTCTTAAGGCTCAACGAATGGTTGAGAATGAGTGTGACACGTATTTAGCGTATGTGAGAGATGTTAGTATTGATACTCCTACAGTTGAGTCAGTTCCAGTAGTGAGGGACTTCCCAAATGTATTTCCAGCTGATCTTCCGGGCATGCCACCCGACAAAGATATTGATTTCGGCATTGATTTGTTTCGGGCACTCAGCCCATCTCTATTCCTCCATACCGTATGACTCCTCCTGAGTTGAAGGAGTTGAAGGAGCATTTGCTGGATTTGCTTGATAAGGGCTTCATTCGGACCAGTATGTCACCTTGGGGTGTTGTCTTATTTGTGAATAAAAAGGATGCTTCTATGCGTATGTGTATTGATTATCGCCAGCTAAACAAAGTTACAGTGAAGAGCATGTATTTATTGCCTCGTATTGATGACTTATTTGATCAGTTACAGGGTGCCAGAGTGTTTTCCAAGATTGACTTACGTTCAGGCTATCATCAGTTGAAGATTCGGGAGCCAGATATCCTAAAGACTGCTTTCAGGACACGATATGGTCACTATGAGTTTCTTGTTATGTCTTTTAGGCTGATCAATGCCCCAACAACCTTTATACATTTGATGCACAGTGTGTTCCGACCTTATGTTCACTCCTTCATCATTGTGTTTATTGACGACATTCTGGTGTACTCCTGGACTCGGGAGGATCATGAGCAACACCTGAGGACTGTTCTCCAGACTTTGAGAGAAAAGAAGTTGTATGCAAAATTTTCTAAGTGTGAGTTTTGGCTAGACTCAGTGGAATTCTTGGGCCATTTAATATCGAGTGATGGGATCAATATGGATTCGAAGAAGGTGGAAGCAGTGCATAGTTGGCCTAGATCGTCATCGGTTACGGAGATCCGTAGTTTTCTTGGTTTGGCGGGGTATTACTGTCGTTTGTATAGAGATTCTCATCTATTGCAGAACCTATGGCTAGGCTGACCCAGAAGGGTGATCCTTTCAGGTGGACAGAGGAGTGTGAGGAGATTTTTCAGAATCTCAAGACGGCTTTGACTACAGCCCTGATATTGGTATTGCCTACAGGTTTGGGGTCTTACACTGTACGCGTTGTGGATTGGTCTTGGCGCGGTGTTGATGCAATACGGTAGGGTGATTTCCTACGCCTCCAAAAAGATGAAGGTGCATGAGAAGAACTATCATGTCCACGACCTTGAGTTAGTAACTATTGTTCATGCCCTGAATATTTGGCGGCACTATTTGTACGGTGTTCCTTGCGAGCTTTACACCGATCATTGGAGTTTGCAGCATCTATTCAAGAAAAAAGGATCTTAACTTGCGTCATCAGAGGTGGTTGGAGCTACTTAAGGACTATGATATCACTATTTTGTACCACTCGGGGAAGGCCAATGTGGTGGCCGATGCTTTGAGTCGCCAGGCAGAGAGTTTGGGGAGTTTAGCATATCTTCCAGTAGTAGAGAGACCCTTAGCATTGGATGTTCAGGCCTTAGCCATCCAATTTTTTGAGATTGGATATGTTACATCCCGTACCTTAGCATTAGGATGTGCCGTAGTAAATCCACATGAGTTCGAACGGATTATGTCTATTAAGAGGTTATAGAGGGTTTAAGACATTATTATTGTGAGACACTGTAAGTTTACAACATTGATACCGTTAGATATTATGTTAAGTGTGGTATTCTCTTTTAAGTGAAGTATTTTAGTAAAAATTTTACAAGTATAATTTTGGATAGTTACCATTATTACTATTTTCGGATATGATAAATTATACACATAGTATAAGAAAGTTTATGAGATTTTCTTTATTGTAAATATAGAAATTATTTTCTCACAAGAAAAGAAGGTTATTTTTTTTACCATTTTAAGAATTAAACCAACGAGAATTTTTACTCTTTATGTGAGATTAGGAAAATTATAAGTTGAGAAAATATATGTATTTTTACATGGATGTTTTAATAAAAATAATAGTGTATGTATTTATTTTATGTGGTACCATACGACCATGATAGTAGGATGTAAAGTTTATTTAAAATGAGTAGAATTTTAAGTAATCAAGACAATTCTTAATTATGCGGGCAATTGGTTAATTACCGGGTAACGAGGCACTACCTAATTACCTAATAAATGGATAAAGATTTATATTTCCCACCCCCACTCCACCCTCGCGTGGCAACAAGCAAATTCTTGGACAATGACGCTTAGTCATTTTGGTTAGGTGGCAAAATGACTACAAAATACTTCATTTTCCATATATCTTTAATCTTGCCTTTTCAATCATCACAACAAACTAGTGTGCTCTTTTGGCTTTTGACTATTGATTCTTATCTTTTCTTTATGCAAATGTGCTGTAGCATAGTGCATCACTTATTACCATGTTGTTAGAGATTGCATATGAAAAATCTGGCTTGCTTTTAACCAAACTCTAACATGAGTTTCAAAGCCCAAAATTAAAAAATGACATTGAATGTGGTCAAAAGTTATTTTTGAGTATTGATCCGTTATTACTGCAATTGATTCTCATGCTATTTCCACCATCTGCTCGTTGATAGTCCTAAAAGGTTGGAAACTTCTTCGACCTCACTATTTTTGTCATCCCCATTTTCTGACTGAGTTGTGTGCGATGCAATAGTCGCTTGTTGCAGTGTTATTACTTTCTTGTATTTTAAGAGAGTATGGTGCAACCTTTTTCAAGAATATTATATGAATTTTTCTCTACACCAGGTATGTTAAGGCTAAGCCTTTCCTTCTTTTTTTTTTTGGCATGATCTCGTCATTACACAAGTTTGATAACGAGGCATAAAGAAAAATTCATATCCCGGAAATTTACGTATATTTTTCTAGTCTTAGAAGTTGCAATATTTTATTTATCGGGACTTCATATTCATTTGAGTATTTCCTTCTTCCAGTCAAGAGAGCAGAGAGTTTATATATATAGCGATCCTTATAGGGCCGGGAAAGTATTTACTTACTATATTGAGAGAGTTGAGTCAGTATCAGCAGGTGAGCATATCTTCAGATTATCTTTGACTTCCAGTTACTTTCAGTTATTATATTATTAGTTCAGTTTCAGCTTTCAGTATATTGCCGTACATACTCAGTACATTATTCCTACTGACGTCCTTTTGTTGGGGACACTGCATTCATGCCTGTAGGTATAGATAATCAGATTGACGAGCCCTCATAGTAGACGAGGTTTGCATTCAGCGAAGAATCGGTAAGACTCCACCTCATTCAGAGTGCAGCCAGCCGAGTCTATGAGTCACTGTGTCAGAGTTTTGCTATAGATGTATGGGTAAGTCGGTGCCCTGTCCTGTTTGATGTTAAATAATCTTAGAGGCTTTGAAGACAGAGGTTCAGTTTGTACAGTATGTCAGAGGCCTTGACGACCCATATGTATTCATGTTTTAAGAACGATAGTTTATTGATACAGTGTTGCCCACTTACAGTTGTACATTATGAGTCGTGTCCATGTGGGCCCATGATAGTTACAAAAGGAATGATTTCAGATAACTCGACCTATATAGCTTCTAATTTTGGTCGAATGATCATGAGTTACAGAGTGGTTCGCTCGGGCCAGTTAGGCACCGGGTGCCAGCCATGCGTCCCAGGTTTGGGGTGTGACAGGATATTTTTGAGCCGAGTCGAGTGTTGGCTTGTGTGGTCTCTCGGTCTTCTCTTTATGATCGTATCAGGGAGCATCAGTATGATGACCCTCACCTGTTTGTACTCAAGGACACGGTCCAGCACGGTGATGCTAAGGAGGTCACTATTGGGGACGATGTCGCATTGAGGATGCAGGGCATGCTATATGTGCCTAATGTAGATGGTTTGCATGAGTTGATTCTTCAGGAGAATCATAGCTTGGGGTAGTTTATTCATCCAGGTGTCGCGAATATGTACCAAGACTTGAGGCAACATTACTGGTGGAGGAGGATGAAGAAGGACATAGTGGAGTATGTGGCTCAGTGTCTAAATTTTCAGCAGGTGAAGTATGAGCATCATCGGCCGGGTGGGTTGCTTCAGAAGCTAGAGATTCCGGAGTGGAAATGGGAGCGGATCACTATGGATTTCGTTGTTGGACTCCTATGGATTCAGCGGAGGGTTGATGTAGTTCGGGTGATTGTGGATAGGCTGACCAAGTCACCTCATTTCATTCATGTGATGACTACATATTCTTCCGAGAAACTCGCTCGAATCTAAATCCGCGAGATCGTCAGGCTTCACGGCGTACCGGTATCTATCATCTCTGACCGGGGTACGCAGTTTACATCACGATTCTAGAGGGAATTACAAAATGATTTGGGTACTAGAGTGGATCTGAGCATAACATTTCACCCTCAGACGGATGGACAGTCCAAACGCACTATTCATATACTAGAGCATATGCTCTGTGAGTGTGTGATGGAGTTTGGAGGGTCGTGGGATCAGTTATTTCCCCTTGCGGAGTTTGCCTACAACAACAGTTATCAGTCGAGCATCCAGATGGCACCATATGAGGCTCTGTATGGTAGGCGGTGTTGGTCCCTAGTGGGTTGGTTCGAGCCGGGTGAGGCCAGATTATTGGGTACAGACTTGGTCCAGGATTCCCTGGATAACGTGAAGGTGATTCAGGATCGACTTCACACATCCTAGTCCATATAGAAGAGTTATGCGGACCGGAAGATTCGCGATGTAGCATTCATGGTTGGAGAACGGGTCTTGCTCCAGGTGTCGCCTATGAAGGGCGTTATCAGGTTTGGGAAGAAGGGCAAGTTGATCCCAAGATACATTGGTCCTTTTGAGGTGTTGCAGCATGTTGGGGAGGTTTCTTATTAGATTGCCTTACCTCCCAGTCTAGCAGGAGTTCATCCGGTATTCCACGTTTCTAAGCTCCGGAAGTATCACGGTGATCCAGCTCATGTATTGGATTTCAGCTTTGTCTAGTTGGACAAGGATCTATCTTATATTGAGGAGCCAGTGGACATTTTGGATAGGCAGGCCAGAAAGCTGAGTTCAAAGAACATTGCATCAGTAAAAGTTTAGTGGAGGGGTCAGTTGGTCGAGGAGGAGACTTGGGAGACCGAGCAGGATATGCGCAACCGTTATCCTCATCTTTTCACCACTTCAGGTATGTCTCTATGCTCATTCGAGGACGAGCGATTATTTTAAGAGGGGGAGGATGTAACGACCCTGCCGGTCATTTTGAGAGTTATAACCCCTATTCCCTATTAACTGTTTCCCCCATATCTATTTCTGTTATTGTGACTTTCCAGGAGGTTTCGTTTTGGTTTTTGGAGTGTCTTTGGACACTTAGTCCCTAAACGGAGGCTTAATCCTTAGGATTTGGACCGTGGCCGGAACTGTGTGAAGACGACTCCGGAATGGAGTTTTGTCAGTTCCGCTAGCTCTGTTAGGTGATTTTGGACTTAGGGGTGTGTCCGAATTGTATTTTGGAGGTCTGTAGCTCGTTTAGGCTTGAAATGGCGAAAGCCAAAGTTTTGGAGATTTTGACCGGTAGTGGAATTTTTGATATCGGGGTCGATTTCGATTCCGGAAGTTGGAGTAGGTCCAAAGGGTTGAATATGATTTGTGTGCAATATTTGGGGTCAATCAGACGTGGTTTGATAGGTTTCGGCATCGGTTGTCAAATTTGGAAGTTTCGATTTCTTTAAGTTTGAATCGGAGGATGATTCGTGATTTTAGCGTTGTTTGAGGTGGTTTGAGGGCTCGATTAAGTTCGTATGGTGTATTAGGATTGGTAGGTATCTTCGGTTGAGGTTCCTGGAGCCTCGGGTGCTTAACAGATCAAAAGTTGGATTTGTGTTGTTGTTGAAGTCTTCAGGCATATGGTGTTTTCGCACCTGCGGTGAGGAGACCGCAGGTGCGGGATCGCACGTGCGGAGATTCAAGCGCAGAAGCAAAAAAGTGGAGTTGTTCCAGGGGTTGCAGGTGCGAGGTGAATTTCGCAGATGCGATGCCCGTAGATGCGATAGAGTGATCGCAGGATCAGTGAAGGACTACAGAAGCGGACATGGATCCGCATGTGCACACACGCAGGTGGGACTCCTTGATCGCAGAAACGTCTTTTGTGGACTTAAGTGATATCTGATCGGAGTCCTACCTACACCACTATAGAATGGCAAGGAAAGGTCGATGTAGCTTTCTGATAGGATCGGGATCGAAATCCACAGGGAGTTAGATGATTGGAGTTGAGTTTCTATCCCACTTAGCAGTGTGTATTGTTCTTAATTACTCTTCTAAACATGGGTTGTTTTGATTCTATACTAGTTTTAATACTAAAAATTACTACTAACAAGCTAGCTACAATATTTTTGTGAAGGTTTTATCAAGTTATAAAGGGCACTAGGGATGCAAATTACTCTTAGGCGAGTATCTGACGGGATCTAAAATCTAGGATAAACTTGTTGGTCATGGGCTCGTGATATAACCTCACACTCAATTACTCACCCTATACCTCTCGGTAGTTTGGGTGACTTTGCCCGAATTGGCTTTCTCAAGCCTAATTGGGTGTTTCAACATAGCAAGTGAAATTGGCTCAAGTCGGGTATTACTATCTCTAGTTTATACCCTTTAGTTGGGGCTATCAATCTCTTTAGGTCACCCCAATTCCTTGTTAGCCTATTTTACCTAGACTTGGTCACCTTTATCAAGAACAACCCTAGTCAAAAAGGCATGAATTAGTGTTTGCAACCACTAATTCAATAGATGAAGCATGAAATAGACTAAATATCATAGACCCAATCACAAGTAGACCCTAAAGATGAAGAACCATTAGATACCCACACTAGGGTTGGGTCACAACCCTATCTAATGGGTCTAGTTACTCATATTCATGTAAGAATCAAAATAGAAGATGAAATTAAAACCATAAATGTCGAATACAAAGATAAAATCTAAGATTAGGGGTAGAATCTATGCTAAAGTTACTTAAAAAGGTAAAAGGTTTCTATCCACGAGCTCCCTAAAACATCTGATAACCTAAAAATGAGAAAAAGAAGTATTTATACACAGCTGAAAATACTGGACAAAAATGCCCCTACGGAGGTTCCGCTGTCAGCGGAAAACTAAGCGCCCCAGTGGAACAGCTTTCGCGGCCGCACAATTATAGCGCTCTCAGCGGTTCCACAAGGGCCAAAATACATCTCTCTGAACCTCAATCCGCGGCCGCCCTTGTAATTCCGCCCCAACGGAAAGTTTTCCGCTGCAGCGCACAAAAAATGTTGTCAGCGCTTTTGCTGAGTCCCTGGGCTGTGCAAGTTTGGCTCTGTTTAAGTTAATTTCTGCCTCTTTGCCTCAATTTGATCCAAAAACTGCAACTTAAGCACCTTGCATTAGTTTTTGGGAGCACCTTAGTGCATTTTTCCCCCAAAACCCAAGCAAAGAGAGTAAATAGTAGGTAAAAATCCCTAGTTATCAACTCCCTCTAACTTAAGCCTTTGCTTGTCCTCAAGCAAATAAGGTAACTCCCACCTCCACAAGAAAAATAACTGTTCAAATGTAACTTCATCAAGCTTCAATTGGGACTAACAATTACCCTCAACACAAATGCATTATTGACAACATTATGAAATGACCCCCCCTTTTTTTTAGTTCACTAGATCTAATGTGACACCAAAGCTTCAAGAGTTGACTCAATTCATCAAAGAGCTTCGCTCTCTCACATAAATCATTGTGGATCCCAGACTCTTTCTCCTCTACTTTCCATGCTCATCTCACCTTATAAAATGTACTCTCAAAACTGGGATGATCAAGAAATGCGCTCTTCACTCTCAAAGGAATGCCACAAGACCGGCTCTAAGTACCATAAGCTTTCCCCTAATGTAAATCACCACTAATGTAAGCTCACTCAACTTGAAATCCTATAGGGCTTTAACAAGATGTAATGAAGGCTTTTTGGATCAAATTCGGGCGTGATGAACTATGATAGAACATCTTTCCTTAAGAACTCCATTTTCACACTTTAGCTCATATTTTTCTTGACTCTTTGAGTCATTTTCTCCTCCTTGGGAAACTTAGAGATACTTATTGTCGCTGTTCCTTTTATTTGAGGCTCATTTTTCTCCTTCTTTCATCATTCCAAGCCTTTCAACATTGTTTCATTGAGTCCTTTCAACCTTTACTTTTCTTTTTTGTTTGACTTGTTTCTTTATGGATTTTCAACCTTTTATTGGCCTTTCCTTTTTCAACAATTCCTTTCATATTGTCTCTCCCCCAAACTTATGATTTTGACTATTGTTCATCATTAGTGCTCAGGAAAGAATAGGTGCTAAGAGAGGGTCATTATAGAACGGATGGAGGTTTGTAACGTTGTTTTTGAATAAACAGGCTTAGGATCAAAAGGGGATGACTAAGGATACTATCATGGTAGGCTATGGAAGTCTTTAATTTCAAAAGGGAATCAAGGAAAGCCTATAATCACTTCTCAAATTGAGATACACTTAAAATTTTGCCTAGAAAAACACTTGGGGCAAGTTCTAGACTTGTTGGCACGACACTTGGGATTTGCAATTCAAAACCTCACCGCTCAAGCCACAAGATCGTTAAAGATAATAGAGTCAAGGTCCCACAACAAACTTAGCTTAGATTGAAAACTCACATATGGCTACAAACACCACTTGATTACAGTTTTAGACAACTCACAATTCTAACGGTCACAACTAGAGCTAGACTCGTCTACAATTTGTCTCTAACCATGAGTTCAAAGGTAAATATGCTGGTGCGAAGTGAAGCTTACTCAAGTCACATTTATTCATTACTACCAAATAGAGGAAAAACAAAAGCAAAACGAAAAACAGACTCAATCCCTTAAGAAGGTCGTCACACCATCCATCGTAGGGAAGAGACACCCGGTTCACACAATTTCCACCCTTGGAACGAACCGCGACATTAAGAAAACCGAGGGCTTATTGATAACAAAAAAGTAAAGAAGAAGCTATAAGTTCAAAAAGAAGCTACTGAAGAAAATAAGAAGCTAACTATAAAGGAAAATTATACAAGAAGTTATAAAGTGAAGATACGGAAAGTAAAAATAAATATGTACAATAGGGGATCAAGACAAATATACATCAAAGGGGAATGAATATATACATGAAAAAGGAAACTTTATATACATACCAAAGATAAAACAAACCAAAAGTACGAATATAAAGAAAAGAAACACAGAATTATGAGTTATTACATACCAAAACTATATCTAAATGTCTGAATCACCAAATGAGCCCCCCCACCCCAAATAAAGATTAGCATTTCCCCCAATGATAAATGCAAAAAATAGAGTAGCAGAAGGGGTAGAGTAAGAGAGCACTCCCTAAGATTCCTCTGTTTACATCGGGGTCGGGTCAGTTGCAGTGGAAGGATCAGTGGCAGTCACTATAGCAGGGTCCTGTGGCTGGGAAGATGCCTCTCCCGTTGGCTCCTCTAGCTGGATCTCCATGTCATCTGTACGTGGAATGACTCCTCTCCTCACTGGTGCCGAAGTAGTCTCATGCTCAGGGACATGTGCTGTCTGAGCTGCAGGGGCAGGATCTCCTATGAGTAGATCAAGGGGGATGTCCCCCGCTGCTGTGAGTTTGGCTACTTCCTTCTTCAGCTCATCCCGATTCTTCTTCATTTTCTTCACTGCCTTCCCAAGGAATGGATTTCCTTCCCGTGTGTGTCCAAGGTCTCCAGAATCTTCTTTTGGCTATCAACTAAGCTCCTCAAGGTATCCTCCAATACTGGAGGCAACTAAATCTATGTTGGGGCTGTCTGGGATGCAACGATAGTGGAAAAGTTAGTTAACTTTGAAGAAGCTACCTGCAGCCAGTTGTTGATACCTGCCAATTTCTGAGTCACCCTCAGAGCAGTCCGAGGGTATGTGGAAGAAGAGGGCACTGATGCAGGAATGGAGACAGATGGACCAGAGGGAGGTTGTGGAATAGCAGCAGAAGACCCCTCAGCAGCAGTGGTAGGCCCCTCGGCAGCAGTAGAAGGCTCAGAACCTGTAGTAATGGAGGCTTTGCTCTTTGCTTTGGGGTTATCCGGACCCTTCAAACTGTACCTGGAGAATGGCAATTTCGGCTTCACCTTTATATCAAAATCCCTTCCCTCAACTCCCTGATCTTGGAAGTACATAGTCAGGAAGTTCGAGAAGGGATAAGAGTGCTCATTCTTCTAGATCGTCCTGTTGATCACCCTCGCCATGATATTCCCGATGTTGATCGGGAACCCTGCCATAATTGCCCCCACAATAAGAGCATGGGAGAGAGGGGCATGTCACTATCGTGCAAAGTGGGATATATCCGGCTAAACACAAATGTTTCCCAGCCTTTAGCCTCAAAACTCAGCGTGTTTCTGAAGATAGTAGCTCCTGGTGTCAGCCATGCTGGAGTAGTCCCAGGGATAACAATAATAGAGGCCAGCCACGGGCGAGCTAAATCACCCAAATTCACCTTCTCCAAGTAGAGGGTCTCATCTTCGTGGTTGAAACAAGCATAATCATTGAGTGCCTCGCCATTGAAAAGTATTTTCTTGTTTCGAACCTGGGTCAGGTATGTGCCCTTTTTGATGTGGGCAACATTGGCGTAAAATTCTTTGACCACAAATTCATTGGCCTCAGGAACGTTGCATGGGAAGAATTTCCACCCTATCCTCTCGTTAAATTGCCTTTTGACGTTTGGGTTGTGGGGTTATAAGGTCATTCTCAATAAAATCTCTCTCCAATACGAGTGACTTCTGAGGCCAGCACTCTCTAAATTTGTGATAAGCTTGTTCGGTGACAAATTGGTGCTGCCAAACTGCCGGTTTTCGAGACCTGAGTAACCCTCCTGTTTGTGTATCACCACCCCTGCCATCATCTAGAGTCTCATCATCATCACTGTCAAGGTCCACTGGATCAGGTGTGGTGGATGGAAATGCTGCATCGGGGACTGGAGGAGGTGAAGTATCACTGGATAACCCCAAGCTATCTGAATAGCCCGATGTTGTAGGCTTGTTGACAAGACGTCGAGGTTGAGATTATGCCTCTGCCTGGGCTGCACCACTATCCCCCTCCGAAATGTCCTGTGAAGGGACATATTCACTTGACTCTGAGGGGTCGGGAGTGGGCCTCCGGAGTTTTGTCTTGCTTCTAATTATCTTTCTCGGGCCCAGGGATGCTGCTGGTTGTTTACCCCTACCCCGACTCCGAGAGGAAACTCCTCGTACTGGTTGTTTTTCCGAGCCACCTCTTGATCGGACCATTGTCTGCAAACATGTCAATGAAAGATCATTAGTATATGGTATACAATCACCCAATAGAAGCATAAAGGTGTATGTTGCAGAGAATCAAATCAGATGCACACAGACAAAACCGCTGTCAACGAAAAAGGAACCGTTGCAGTGGAATGGGAACCGATGTCAGTGGAAAATTAGCCACTGCAGCGGAAAGTGGGGTTCAGACTACCCACTTGCAGAAGTTAGAAAAGAGCTGAGTGCGGAAAAATGGGCACGACCACGGAAGCCTCACCGCTGTAGCGGAAAAAACAAACGCGGTCGCAGAATTGATTTGGCTATTCTCTGAATCTCAATTCCGCTATCAGCGAAAAAGTGACCGCTGTAGCGGAATGCCAACCGCTGTCAACGAAATTTTTCGCCGCTGCAGCGGAAATGCATATTCAAAAATTCCAATCACTGAACAATCCGATGGCCGCGGATTTATGGTCTGCTGCAACGGAATTTGAATTAGACGTTCACTGACATTTTTTTATGAACTAGGGTTGAACAATCTGGCAAAATTAGGCATTAATTACTCGAAATTGAACACCCTTGACCCCATTAGGCAACAAAAATTCACTACCCACTAATTATAACCACTTGGTGAAACATGCTCATGAATTAGGTCTATAATACCCCATTTAAGAATGAAAATTTAAGAAGAGACAATCAAAGAGGTGAAAATCTACAATTAGAATCAGGAATATGAACATACCAAAGCTATATCTAATGTAGGATGCAAACTTGTTAGGTGGCTGGATCTTAGATGCACAGTGAAAGCTAGTATGAACAGTAAAAGGGGGCTCTAAGATGGTAAAGTGAGAAAAGGGTAAAAGAATGAGGTCCCCATCTATTTATACCAAACCCTAGGCCCCACACCGACTTACCTAGCGTGGCAGCGGAATTTTACCGCTGACCGTGCTTTTCTCCTTTAAAGCAATATGACTGGGACAATTCTGTTGTCAGCGGAATTTTGCACGCTGCAGCGAAAACAAACTGCTGTCAGCGGAATTTTGGTCGCTGCAGTGGAATGAACTTCAGAGAGTTGGAAATTTATGGTCCATCATTCCGCGTCCGTGGAACTAATCCGCCCCAGCGTAGTTGAAACCGCTGATCGAGAGTTTTGAACGCGGCAATGGTTTTGTGTATCCTTAGCCTAATTTTTGCATTGCATCAAATAATTCCTACACAAATCTCACAAACAAGTTAGTTCAAGAAAATCTAATCGAAGAAGAAGAAACAAATAAAAAAGAAAGAAAAAAGCACTTGGGTTGCCTCCCAAGAAGCGCCTGATTTAACGTCGCGGTACGATGCAGGTTACCATGATCAATTGAATTTCAACAAAGACACCACATGGATATCCTCAAACTTCCCCAAGTAGTGCTTGACACGATGCCCATTCACATGAATGATTTCACCATTTTTTGTTCTTTAGATCAAGGGCACAAAAAGGTATTACCAACACTACCTCAAAGGGACCACTCCATTTTGATTTAAGCTTGCTCGGAAAGAGACGCAACCGGGAGTTGAAGAGTAGTACCAAATTTCCCACTTTGAATTCCTTGCTCTTGGCATACTTGTCATGCAAATACTTCATTTTCTCCTTGTACAATGATGAGCCTAGCATGAAACCTAAATTCGTCAAGCTCATTGAGATGTTCAACACAGAGATTTGCTGCAATGTCCCAATGAATATTCAACCTCTTCAAGGCCCATAATGCTTTGTGCTCCAGCTCAACTTTCAAGTGACACGCTTTACCATACACCAACCGGTACAGGGACATACCGATCGAGGTCTTGAATGCAGTCTTATATGCCCATAGTGCGTCATCAAGCTTTCTTGACCAATCGGTCCTAGTGGCATTCACAGTCTTGGACAAGATGATCTTGATTTCCCTATTTGAAATATCTACTTGCCCACTAGCTTGAGGATTCTAAGGAATGGAGACCTTGTGATTTACCCCATATTTAGAAAGCAACGCATCAAAAGCTCTATTACAAAAATGAGACCCCCCGTCACTTATGATTGCCCCAGGTGTCCCAAATCTTGTGAAAATGTTCTTCTTGAGAAAAGCAACTACACTTCGGGCTTCATTGTTGGGAAAAGACACAACCTCGACCCACTTTGAGACATAGTCAACCTCCATAAGAATGTAGGTGTTACCACATGAACTAACAAAAGGGCCCATGAAGTCTATGCCCCACACATCAAATATGTCAACTTCAAGGATCGTTGTGAGGGGCATTTCATCCTTCTTTGATATTCCACCCGATCTTAGACACTCATCACACCTCTTCACCAATT
Organism: Nicotiana paniculata; assembly: GCA_005239505.1. Taxonomy (NCBI): domain Eukaryota; kingdom Viridiplantae; phylum Streptophyta; class Magnoliopsida; order Solanales; family Solanaceae; genus Nicotiana; species Nicotiana paniculata. The sequence goes on along the minus strand of ML350074.1, from coordinate 45,758 downwards.
CACTCGCATCTTTATACAAAGTTGGCTAAAATAAAACCCATAACTTAGAACTTTAGAAACTGTCCTTACCCCACTGTGGTGACCACTGTAGGGAGATTAATGACAAGAATCAAGAATGCTCATTTGTTCTTCCTCGGGGACACACCGGGGAATCACTCCATCATTGAAAATTTTAAACAAGTACGGCTCATCCCAATAGTAATCCAATTTTTCCCGTCTAAGCTTCTTCCTTTGGTTAGAAGAGAGCTCACACGGGATAATGCTGGCAACAAGAAAATTGGCTATGTCCGCAAACCAAGGCATGTCATGCATGGAAACTGAAAGAAGCTGCTCATCCGGGAAAGTATCATTGATTTCAAGACCATCTCTTGGTCTTCCTTGCTTTTCTAACCGGGACAAATGATCAGCAACTTGATTTTCGCTTCCCTTCCTATCAACAATCTCAAGATCAAATTCTTGGAGCAACAAGATCCATCTCATAAGTCGAGCTTTAGAATCCTTCTTTGTCATCAAATACCGGAGCGCCGCGTGATCGGTGTGAACACTCACTTTAGCGCCCATGAGGTAGGGCCTAAAATTTTCCATTACCAACAATTCTTTCTCCATTATGGTATAGTTAACTTGGTCATCGTTCATGGTTTTGCTTGCATAGTACACAGGGTGAAATATTTTGTTCGCCCGTTTTCCCAAGACCGCTCCTACCGCCACGTCACTTGCGTCACACATAAGCTCAAAGGGAGAGCTCCAATTTTGTGCGGTAATGATTGGATTGGTAGTTAACTTATACTTCAACAACTCAAAGGCCTTCATACACTCTTCATTGAATTCAAACCTTACGTCCTTCTCTAACAACTTGCATAGGGGATTTACCACTTTTGAAAAATCTTTGATGAACCTCCGGTAAAATCCCGCATGCCCAAGGAAACTTCGGACTCCCTTAACGGAAGTCGGAGGAGGCAACTTGGAGATAACTGCGATCTTGGATTTGTTCACTTCAATGCCATATTTTGAGATCTTATGGCCGAGGACAATTCACTCCTCGACCATGAAATGACATTTCTCCCAATTCAACACAAGGTTGGTTTCTTCGCACCGAGCGAGAACTTTATCAAGATTTTGAAAACACTCCTCAAATAAGTCCCCAACCACACTGAAGTCGTCCATGAAGACTTCAAGGAAGTCCTCCACCATGTCCGTGAATATCGCCATCATGCACCTCTGAAATGTAGCGGGTGCATTTCACAATAGAGAAGGCAAAGGTCCCGTACAGGCAGGTGAAAGTTGTTTTCTCCTGATCTTTTGGGTCTATGAGAATCTAGTTGTATCCTGAATGTCCATCGAAGAAACAATAAAAGGCCCGCCCAGCAAGTCTGTCAAGCATATGGTCCAAAAATGGCAATGGAAAGTGATCCTTTCGGATCACCTTGTTCAGCTTCCTATAGTCCATACAAACCTTCCAGCCAGTCACGGTCCGAGTAAGGATCAACTCATTCTTTTCATTTTTCACCACGGTCATACCACCCTTTTTCGGAACACACTGCACTGATGAAGTCCAAGCACTATCAGAGATTGTATAAATAACCCCAACATCAAGCCATTTGATTATCTCCTTTTTACCACCTCTTGCATCGCCTCGTTCAACCTCTGTTGATGTTCCACAGACAGTTTTGCATCATCTTCAATATTAATTTTGTGCATGCAAAAGGCAGGGCTTATTCCCCGAATGTCAGCTAGGGTCCATCCAACTGCTTTCTTTCTCCTTTGGAGCACTTCAAGAGTTGAGTCTACCTGAACTTGGGTTAAACAAGCAGAAAGTATAACAAGTAAATTAGAAGCATGGCCCAAGAATTCATACCTAAGGTTTGGTGGGAGAGGCTTCAACTTCAAGGTAGGTGGCTCCTCGATTGAGGACTTTGTCGGTAGAGTTTTCTGATTTTCCAAATCCAAAGAGAGCTTGTGGGGCCCATATGAATAGGATCTCATGCCTTGCAATGCATTAGTACACTCGACCAATCCATCCGTCGCAGCATCCTCATGGTTCAATAAGGCCGCTTCCAAGGGATCGTGCACATTGATCATTGAGCTTGTATCATCAATTATCACTTCGGTTACCAAATCCACAAAAGAGCACACCTCCGTACTATTTGGTTGCCGCATTGATTTGCATACATGGAAAATGACTTTTTCATCACCCACCCGGAAGGTGAGCTCATCGGCCTCCACATCTACCAAAGCCTTCCCCATTGCTAGGAAAGGTCTTCCCAAGATAATCGGCACCTCAAAATCGACTTCACAATCCAATATCACAAAATTTGCAGGCAATATAAACTTGTCGACCCGTACCAAAACATCATCAATGATACCCAGGGGTCTCTTCATTGTTCTATCCGCCATTTGAAGTCTCATAGAAGTTGCTCTTGGTTGGCCAATGCCCAAAGTTTTGAAGACAAAATAAGGCATCAAGTTGATACTAGCACCCAAGTCACATAATGCCTTTGCAAAGTCCGCACTACCAATTGTACAAGGGATAGTGAATGCTCCGGGATCCTTTAGTTTGGGTGCCATTGAGTGCACAATTTCACTAACTTGGTGAGTCGTCTTGATTGTCTCGCACTTCATGGATCTCTTCTTTGTAACCAAGTCTTTCATAAACTTGGCATACCCGGGCATTTTCTTAAGAGCCTCAGCTAGTGGTACATTGATAGACAAACTCTTCATCATTTCTATGAACTTCTTGAACTGATTTTATTTATTCTGCTTTGCTAATCTTTGAGGATAGGGATGAGGAGGCCTAGGCAATGGTGCCTTGGATTTTGGCACAACCGGCTTCGGTATGTCAATTACGTGCTCCTTAGACTGGTTCATGTCATTTTGCGTTTCCTCATCATGGTCATTGATGTCAATCATCACTTCACTATTCATTGGATATTCACTCACTTGCTCAACCTCAATAGTAAAATCACCTTGATGCATTTCATCATCATCACTTACAACCCTCTTTTGCTTGGAAGAACTAGCTTCACCACCTCGACCACTCCTTGTGGTCATCGCTATTGCATGTCTAGTGTTGTTGTTGTTCCCAACGTTTGGGTTCACCAGCGTGTCACTAGGTAGTGCCCCCTTAGGGCGAGTGTTCAAATCTTTCCATATTTGTCCCATTTATACCTCAAGATTGCGGATGGAGGTAGTGTGGGAGGAAATTTGAGCATCCGAATCCGCATTCCGTTCCATCATCTGTTTAAACATATGCTCGATCCGACCCATTTCATTGCTTGATAAACTCTGACCTTGGGATTGATAGGGGGTGGATTGTTGGGTTGTTGATACATTGGTGGACCTTTGAAATCCCGACCCCCGATTACCGGTTCCACCCCAATTGTTATGATTATTCCCATTCCAATTGTTGTTGTTGCCTCCCCATTGTTGATTGTTGTTCCCCCAGTTGCTAGAGTTGTTATTATTGTTCCAGTTTCCTTGCCCTTGATTGTTCCAATTTTGGTTGTTCCCCTGATATCTCCACTGTTGGTTTGGAGAATTGCCCTTTTGTCCTTGGAAATTGTTTGCATACATCACATCCTTATTCTTCTCATCATATGGAATCATCATTGTTGTACCCATTTACACCTTGCTCACTTTGATCATTGTGGCTTTGCATTTGTTGGCCACTTTGTTTTCGCTTGTTGACCAATATATTGATCCCTTCCATAGCATGAACTTGCTTTGGTCCTTGGATTTGCTGAAGCTGTGCCTTGGCAAGTTGGTTCATAGTTGTTGTTAGCTCACATGGCCTGTCCATGGTCTTTGAGTTCTTTATGAAGATTAATCACACTCGGATCACCTTGGGCACATTAGCCCGGCTTTTCCATGCTGACGAAGTGTCAGCCATTTCATCAAGAATATCACAGGCTTCATCATAAGATAGCTTCATGAAATTCCCCCCAGCTAATTGGTTGACCACACATTGATTGGTCGTGTTTATGCCCCGGTAAAATGTTTGTTGAATCATAGCTTCTATCATGTCGTTATTGGGGCATTTCTTGACCATCTTTCAGTATCTCTCCCAAATCTCATGGAGGGGTTCGTTTGGTTCCTGCTTGAATGCCAATATTTCATCCCTCAAAGCTGCCATGTGTCTGGGTGAGAAAAACTTGGCAATAAAATTGTCCGCCAACTCATCCCACGTAGAGATGGAATGGTTGGGGAGTCGTTCAAGCCAATCCAGTGCTTTCCCTCTAAGAGAGAAAAGGAATAGTCTGAGCCTCAAGGCATCCTCTGACATGTTGGTTTGCTTGCTTCCCCAACAGGTATCCACAAATATATTTAAGTGTTTATAAGCATTCTGATGGGGAGCACCCGTGAAATATCCTCGCTGCTTCAATAATGTCAACATCACATTCGTGATCTGGAAATTGCCCGCCCGGATTCTAGGTGGGACAATTGCACTAGCATATCCCTCATTTGGAAGCACCCGAGGAGATGCTCTTGGAGGAGGCGGGGGAGCGTCTGGAATATTTTCATTGGCATTGGCCTGGCGGCCTTATCTTTGAGCTTGAGGTACTAGATGCACCTCATCATCCCCGTTATCATCTACCTCCTCCCCCGGTAGAACATTGCCGAGAGGATCAGCCATTTGTACCTAGAGCGACTGAAACAAACAAGTTAATAAAATAGAAGGAAAGAAAAATAAACTAAACGACTAATCAAATAAATAGCCAACACTGTTTAACTCCCCGACAAAAATGCCAAAAAGTGATCGTAGCCCTACCTACACCACTATAGAATGGCAAGGCAAGGTCGATGTAGCTTTTACCCGATAGGATCGTGATCGAAATCCACAGGGAGTTAGATGATTGGAGTTGAGTTTCTATCTGACTTAGCAGTGTGTATTGTTCTTAATTACTCTTCTAAACATGGGTAGTTTTGATTCTATACTAGTTTTAATACTAAAAATTACTACTAACAAGCTAGCTACAATATTTTTGTGAAGGTTTTATCAAGTTATAAAGGGCACTAGGGATGCAAATTACTCCTAGGCGAGTATCTGAAGGGATCTAAAATCTAGGATAAACTTGTTGGTCATGGGCTCGTGATATAACCTCACACTCAATTACTCACCCTATACCTCTCAGTAGTTTGGGTGACTTTGCCCGAATTGGCTTTCTCAAGCCTAATTGGGTGTTTCAACATAGCAAGTGAAATTGGCTCAAGTCGGGTATTACTATATATAGTTTCTACCCTTTAATTGGGGCTATAAATCTCTTGAGTTCACCCCAATTCCTTGTTAGCCTATTTTACCTAGACTTGGATCACCTTTCTCAAGAGCAACCCTAGTCAAAAAGGCATGAATCAGTGTTTGCAACCACTAATTCAATAGATGAAGCATGAAATAGACTAAATATCACAGACCCAATCACAAGTAGACCCTAAAGTTGAAGACCCATTAGATACCCACACTAGGGTTGGGTCACAACCCTAGCTAATGGGTCTAGTTACTCATATTCATGGAATAAATCAAAATAGAAGATGAAATTAAAATCATAAATGCCGAATACAAATATAAAATCTAAGATTAGGGGTAGAATCTATACTAAAGTTACTCAAAAAGGTAAAAGGTTGCTATCCACGAGCTCCCTAAAACATCTGATGCCCTAAAAATGAGAAAAAGAAGTATTTATGCACAACTGAAAATACTGGACAAAAATGCCCCTACGGAGGTTCCGTTGTCAGCGGAAAACTAAGCACCCCAGCGGAATAGCTTTTGCGGCCGCGTAATTATAGCGCTCTCAGCGGTTCCACAAGGTCCAAAATACATCTCTCTGAACCTCAATCTGCGGCCGCCCTTGTAATTCCTCCCCAACGGAAAGCCTTCCGCTGCAACGCATAAATAATGCTGTCAGCACTTTTGCTGAGTCCCTGGGCTGTGCAAGTTTGACTCTGTTTAAGTTAATTTTGGCCTCTTTGCCTCAATTTGATCCAAAACCTGCAATTTAAGCACCTTGCATTAGTTTTCGGGAGTACCTTAGTGCATTTTTTCCCCAAAACCCAAGCAAAAGAGAGGAAATAGTAGGTAAAAATCCCTAGTTATCAATATCCACACCCGTGAGTCTTTCGCAGGGGCGGGACCACATATGTGGAGGACCCCTCGCAAAAGCAAGATCACTGGCAGAAAATGGGCTAAGTGCGAGGGTTTGATTTCATTCTCCATCTTTGGACCTAGAGAGCTCGGATTAAGGCGCAATCTCGAGGGATTTTCAAAGGAAGGTTGGGGGTAATGATTCTTAACTCCATTATGATTATATTCCACTAATGTATGGTTGATTGCATCATCTAATTAAGAAATTTGGTTGAGAAATTTCGGGGAAAATGGTACAAGTTCTTCAACTATGATTTTGGTCTTTGATTGGGATTTTGACATTGGATTTGGATGATTTTTGTACGAGTGAACTCTTGAGTGAATGGATGTTCATATTTTGTGACTTTTACCCGATTATGAGACGTGGGTCCGCAGAGAATTTTTAGGGCGATTTTCCAATTTCTTGCTTTAGCTTTGATTTCATTAGCTGTATTAGTTCCTTGTAGTTATATTTATGATATGTAATTGAATTTGGCTAGATTTGGGCCATTCAGAGTCGGATTTTCGTGGAAAGAGCATTGTTATGGATTGATTGATCTTGGTTCGAGGTAAGTGGATTGACTTACCTTGTGTGGGGGAAACTCCCCTTAGGATTTGGTACTGTTTTGTAATGTGAGCACCGTGTAAGTGAGGTGATGAGTACGTACACGGGCTAGTTGCTGTAGAAACCCCAATTTCTGTTAAGTAATAATATGTTTCCTTCTTATTTGAGTCATATCAACATGTGTAGCATCCTGTTAGATTAGATTAGCGTGTCGACTTGCCTTGATTGTTTATCTGAACTCCGTGCAACATGCTTAGTGAAATTCATGTTTTTCCTTGACTTGTGCTTAGTCTAAATTGTCGGATTTCGTGTTGTAGATGTTCAATTCTATTGTTTGAGTTGCGCATTTACCTTTGGGACTACGAAACGGTATTCCGGGAGATCCCCCTGCATATTTACTTTGGGACTACGGAACGGTATTCCGGGAGATCCCCATATCTTGCATATTTACTTTGGGACTACAGAACGGTATTCCAGGAGATCCCCCTGCACATTTACGTTTGGGACTATGAGACGGTATCTCGAGAGATCCCATGTTGTTATCGTTGTGTACTAAGATGTTACCTTTCTATGATTTCATTCTTGTAAAATTTTGATCTTTATTTTACTGCGATATTTTAATCTGCCTTATTTTATTATATATATACCAGTAGGGCCCTGAACTGACCTCTTCACTACTCGACCGAGGTTAGGCTTGTCACTTACTGGGTACCATTGTGGTGTACTCACGCCCTTTCTTGCACATGTTTTTCGTGTGAAAATCCAGGTTCCTCCTACCAACCTCGTCCTTAGTTGCAGTAGCTGCTGCTTTCGGAGACTTCAAGGTACATATGCCCGTGCCTGCAGATCTTCGGAGTCCCCCTCAATCCCCTATGTTCATTCTTCTCTTATTTCTATAGACACTGATGTATATAACAACTATAACTTCGTAGAAGCTTGTGACTTACGGTCTTTCGGGTCGTGGGAGTGTTATGTATATTTTGAGAGTTGATTATTTTATATGCCGAGCGAAATCTCAATTGCTTATTTAAAATATCTGCTATTGTTAGTTGTTACATTTTCAAGTTTTTCTTCATTTTCGCAAAGTGTTAGGCTTACCTAGTGGTAGAAACTAGGTGCCGTCACGACGATTCACGGAGGGAGAATTTGGGTTGTGGCAGATATCAATAATTACACGATCTGTTTGAAAGCTACATAAACATATTTACAAAATCTAAAGCCACCAAGGACAAGTGATAGCTATATCCAGAATGCACGAACACCTTCAGGGTCAGCTCCCGACATCACCAGCAGCTCCGCTCCAAAAGGCTGCACGCAAAGTACAGAAGTATAATATGAGTACAACCGACCCCATGTACCCAGTAAGTATTTTGTCTAACCTCGTCGAAGTAGTGACGAGGCTTTTTAGTAAAAATATGCTCACTAATAAAAATCTGTACCGAAATCTAGCAATAGAACTATACAACAGTATAACAAGATAGAGTACATGAAACGAATGTATAAAACAATAACAGAGTACTAGAAGATATCACAATTCAATAGTTTCCAATATCTCAACCAATCTTTTCCTTAGAGCAAAACCAATAAACCACAATAGTCACCCCATAAGTTTCATAATGTGAGAAATATACTCTAATATCAAGTCAATTGCACGGCAACACCCTTCGTGCATTTATCTCATCCTCACCAAATATGCATACAATAGTACCAACCGGATGGAAGAAATGTTGATAACAGTAGTGATAAAGTAGGAAATACGGAAGTAGCAATAATGAATGAGAATGTACATAAGACATCAGTAACAGACTAGGCAGAAAGCATAGAGGTCAGAGCATAAAGGTGATGACAACAATCAGGAAAAGGAATGTAACTTCAACTAACTATCATGGTGGAGGCATAAATACAAATATAGCAAATAAGAGGGGAACACATGATCTTTATGCGTTAACAAGTAGAAGCATGAATGACTAACACGGTAGAAGGCATGTACTAAGTGCAACCAAAATAGATACGACAAAGATATAATTATGACAGTAGGAAGTAGGCATGATAATTGCAAGTTTATCAAGTAGAAGGCATGAGTGACACCATAACAAATAAGATAGAGAACAAGGAACAGGGAATTAATGACAAGTCACAAGAACCATAATACAATAATAACAACTCAATGTAACAACATGAACGTATATACAAAGGAAAAATATCACAATATAATGCATGTCCCTCGTACTTACCTGCACGGAAACACTCATCGTGCCATGAACTCATGATAATTTAAAGCATGATAATATAAATTAAATTTCACGGCATCACCCTTCGTGCTTTACACTCACATAACATGGCATGGCATCACCCTTAGTGCTTTTACTCACAAATGATATGGCACGGCATCACCCTTCGTGCTTTTACTCTCAATAATATGGAACGACATCACCCTTTATGCTTTTACTCTCAAATAATATGGCACGACATCACGCTTCGTGCTTTTACTCTCAAATAATATGGCACGATATCACCCTTCGTGCCTTTACTCCCAAATAGTATGACACGGTATCACCCTTCGTGCTTACACTCTCCTTCACATGATAATGTACATACAATGGCACGACATCATCCTTCGTGCTTTACACTCTTCCTTACCAAGCATATGTATAACAATGGAAAACAAGGAAGGAAGCATAAATAACGTCAAGGAGAGTGTTTAAACGAATATTCCAAATGAATCTCAGTCACAAGTTTCCAAGCCAACAATATTTCAATAACTCGTAAGAAACTTGTTATCCAAGTATTTCAACAAATCTCACGAATGATGTACAACACAAGTATAGAATCTAGTATCTCAAGGATATCGGACGTAGCAATATATTAATGATTACACATAATGATGACCGAATTAAACACATCAATGCATTCTCAGAATTCATCAAATTTTATCAAGTTCTAATAATCTAAGTCTTAGTTTCTAACATTTAATACTATGTTCTTAGTATCTAGGAGTCAAGTAAGGCATGAAGCAAGAAGGTATGATTCTACAAGATACAATTTATAACATAATTTACCCCCGAGCATTGTTAACCATGGCACATGCATATATGCTCGTCATCTCATATATGTATCACCCCCGCATGTAGCAAACAATGTCAAATAGTAGGAAAAATTTCCTCAACAAAGTTAGACATGACACTTACCTCAATTTGCCTAACTCAATACTCAATTTAGCTTTTCCTTTTCAAATTCACCTCCGCTCGGCTCAATCTAGCCAAAAATGACTTAAATACATCACACAATGCAAGGGAAAAAAATTTCAATTAATAAAGCCGTGATTTTTATATAATTTCTAAAACGTCAACCAAAGTCAACCCCCGTGCTCGCTCGGTCAAAACATGGGTCCAAGGGTAGGTCTTGACTATCCAAATCCGAGTCCTATTCGACTATTGAATCCTAAATTTTCATTTTAACGTTTTGACAAAGTTCCCAAATTTTTCCCTAGATTCTCATGAATTTGATGTTAAATCTTATGTAAAATCATGAAATGTAGTTGAGAATTAACTAGAGATACTTACCCAATAATTTGATATGAAAATCCCTTCACAAAATTTCCACCCATCGAAGCTAGGTTTCAAAATATAACAAAATGAAGCTAAGTCTCAGAATTCTCAGCATTTAGCAGGCTGCAAATGTCGCATTAGCGCCAGGGAGTTCGCAAATGCGACCTTCTCAAATACAGACAAAACATCACAAATGCGACCCCTACAGACCAGGCCTTCATCGAAAATGCGATACAGAGTTCGCAAATGTGAAACTCTTCAGGCTTCGCAAAAGCGATAACTTCACCGCAAATGCGATCCAGTCAAAACATCGCCAAATGCGATGAAACCAGAACAACACTCAAGGTTCTTACCAAAACACTCCGAAGCTAATCCGAAACTCACCTGAGCCCCCGAGGATCCAAACCAAAGACCACACAAGTCTAAAAACATAACACCAACTCGCTCGAGCGATCAAAACATCAAAATAACCTCTAGAATCTAGAATCACAACCGAGTGTTCGAACAAAATCAAATCAACTCCAAATGGCGCCAAATTTTGCAGACCAGTTCTACATGACGAAACTAACCTACTCGGAGCTTCACATCATGCATAACAACCTCAAAACGACGAATCACAACTCAAGTCAAAATCAATGAACTTTGAAACTTCAACTTCTACAACTAATTGCGAAACCTATCAAAACACGTCCAATTGACCAAAAATTTTGCACGCACCTCACATTTTTCATTACGGACCTACTCCAACTTCCGAAATCGGATTCCGACCCTGATGTCAAAAAGTCCACTCCCGGTCAATCTTTCAAAAATTGAACTTTCGCCATTTCGAGACTAATTAGCCAACAGACCTCCAAATTACAATCCATATGCACTCCTAAGTCCAAAATCACCCAATGGAGCTAAGGGAACTAATGAAACTCCATTCCGAGGTCCAATGCTAAAAGGTCAAACCTGGTCAACTCTTCCAACTTAGAGCTTAAATCTTGAAGTTCCTTCTTCCATATTTATTTCGGATAACTTGAAAACCAACACCGACGATTTATGAAAATCATAATATATCATGAAGAGATACTAGAGCCCTAAAACTACTGGTAAAAAGTGCAAATGCTCAAAACGACCAGTCGGGTCGTTACATCCTCCACCACTTAAACACACGTTCATCCTCAAACGTGCCAAGAGTCGTTCCAAGGCTATCGAATCACGGTGTAACCTTACTATGAAGATACCCGGAGGTGATCCAACATCACCCTGCTCCATATAAGCCTGCCAATGCAACATAATTGGAGATCCTTACTTCAACCATGGTCCTTAACCTTAGAACCCAATCTCCAACATCCAGAATTCATTAGAAGCCCTGAATCTCACATCTGCACACTGCATAAACCTGAACAAGCTGTATTATGTCATAACCATAACCCCAAGATTAAATCACACGGTACACCCCATCACTCTGCCACTCACAACAGGAACTGTTGACCACCATTACTGCCAAAAACAAATCTGGTGCCGGTAGCAAACCTCATATCGCTTAGAGCCTCGTTCAAAACCTTCATACCTGCCGTTGATGAAAGAAACACACATAAACTCTTAACCACTCATCTGATAGCCTAGAAACTCACTCGTCTGACCAGGGTCATTGCCCAAATCCTCAGCAGAATATGGTATTATTCTTTCAAACCTTCCTCATCCCAATACAATAGTGTAAATCTCAAGTCTAGAAACCTCATCTCAGCCAATACAAGTAGCTCCACTGACATGTATCAACAATAATCATATGGAGACCCACACAACACGGTCCCGAATACCAACAAGTAATAATTCAGACATGACAAATAACATAAGAGAGTTAAATAAGAAGACTACTAAACAAGTTAAGCAGGCATGGAAATTTCAGCATTTTCCTATGAACTATTTTCAACAAGGTGAAATAAAAACTACACAAAGTAAGCATCAGGAGTTATATTTCATCACAATATTGTTGCAGCGTGCAACCCGATCCCATCATATCAATCCACATAGGGTACCCATCAGGCTGTAATACTCGGGTTCACTGATCACATGTGCGTCAATATCAAGCACAATAGAGTGCATAAAATATAATTGTGGAAAAATTATTAGGAACACACAATACTGAGAAGGACAAGCACAGCTATGGTGCAATAAGCAAATCAACATCATGAAGGCCATTTTTCCCATAGTTCCATGAGGCCTAAAATGAATTACAATATGCGTGCGAAGAACCATGTAACCCTTACAAATCGTCATAGCATAAGAGAGGAACACATAATACAGACCAAGGCGCGAATAGCATCTATTCCGCCCGACGATATACCTATGGTAACAGCTGCGCAGGAGCAAGCAAATCCGATCCGATACAGAATACAGATCCTCATTTGGCCTACCAATAGGCCCCCAAATTAACTCCGGTAATAGCGCTCCAAAAGTCCACAACGACATAACCATAACACACATTATCATCTGGCTAGCTTTGGCCATATTTCACAATCCACAACCACAAAAAAATTTGCTTCTGAGAACTCCCAGTCTCCAAATCCATAGAACACACAAATCATCCTACCTGATCCCAACTCCACCGCCCAAATATCTAACACATCTCTCGAATATGATCATTCCATGAGGAATACTTCTATATCCTTCCGTGTCACATAACAAAATCTGAATCTCAACAGTCGACTAACCTGGCGAGCACCGCAATATCAATGATGCATCCGTACGTCAAAACACAATGCGTCTTCTGAAATGCACACCCTTCTAAGGCAATACCAAGTAGTAATAGCATCCATCTAGACATCTGAAACCATCGTGCTGTCTAACAATTCATGAAATTCCCTTCAAAACTGAACTGTGACCTTGCATCTACAAAACTCAATTCCCAATCAGTCAGAAACCTTCTATTTGATCTCATCCTGGAGGAAATCCCAATATGTAACATGTTCCTCATACTAGTAGGAAATATCCACCTCGATCCGTGATAGAAATCATCGAGAACTCCTTGAAATCCATTTGCACATAACCAAGCTATCAGAACTGAATCCCTCTAACTCAACCAAGCCACGGAGTTGCCCAACATCCATGAGCATTGCCATGTAACACCTGTGGAGACTCACCACCTCATAAGTACCCAAAGAACCAATCATATCATTGCTGAGTTGATCCAATTTACTATCAAACTACCCTATTTCCTCCGAGTTACTTCCAAATTACCCTCAAGTTGATACCCCTCCTTGCAAGAACACCATGATCATTACCCCAAATCTCGCCATAAGAGATTCTAGCATAAAAAACCGCACCGCTCTAAGGCCCATAAGCCGCTGCATTCCCTCTTAGCACCCCAAAGTACCACAACCGAGACACCCACTCTGAAGAGACCTTCTGTGAATCTAAAGTCGTTTTTCCACCACTTAGTCTTTGTGATACTGAAATGCATAACCCACCATGATATAGAAATACCGTGAGCCGCGACTCCATTCAATGTAAATCTCATATTCTAGCCACAACTACTATACCACCACTTAATCTTCCTGAGTCTGAACTCACCAGTAAGGCATGCGAATCAAATTCGTTCCACCATTATACGACATGTAAAACCTTCAAACACACTCATAACTCGGGACTACACGTCACATGAAGACAAAAATCAAGCACTCATCACTTGTTTTTACACCTCAAGAAAACTCTTCTCTTCACATTCAAGTCATCTAAACATATCCCGCAGTCACATCCTACTCATAATTTAGTCATGCAACCACTCGCCGATCATAAATACCACTCATAGGGACACTACCGAGCGTATAAGTCCAAAAGCACATGCGCACACAACCAAATTCCCGTTCTTAAGCTACAGTCAAAACCCCTCCTCAATTCCTCCAAGATAACCCATCATCAGCACACAGAAATCACATCTCGCACCTCATCCATGGAGTCACAAGCCGTCGATGCACAGCCGATATCGAGCGCTCACATACGCATACAAATACGTGGAGGTAATTCAAAGAGTTACGCTTTAAGCTAAATCAATGTCGCACGATAAGGAAAGAAAGATGGGAAGTTCATCCTAAATGCCCTGTAGCCTCTCGAAGATAGGTATGGACGTCATCATACCAATCCGCAAGACTCTACTAGACACTTGCTCATGACTCGTACAACTTATGAACCTTGTGCTCTAATACCAACTTGTCACGACCCAAACATCACTAGTCATGGTGGAACCTAACTCGACCCCCTTAGGTAAGCCAGCAAACAGTCAATACAATCCAAATGAAATTATAGGAAAATAGTGAAGAATTATCTGGACATTTACAAGTTAACCCAATAACTAGTAGTACAAATCATTAGCTTCTAAGACTTAGAATTTACAAAGATGATAAAAGTAATTACACAATCTGTTGGAAAGCTACATAAATAGATTAACAAAATCTAAAGCCAACAATGACAAGTGGAAGCTATATCTAGAATGCACGAGCATCTTCAGGGTCAACTCTTAACATCACCAGCAGCTCCGCTCCAAAAGGCTACACGCAAGGTGCAGAAGTGTAGTATGAGTACAACCGACCCCATGTACCCAGTAAGTATTTTGTCTAACCTCGTCGAAGTAGTGACGAAGTTTTTTAGTAAAAAGATTCTCACTAATAAAAATCTGTACCGAAATCTAGCAATAAAACTATACTACAGTATAATAGGATAGAGTACACGAAACGAATGTATAAAACAATAACAGAGTACTAGAAGACATCACAATTCAACAGTCTCCAATATCTCAACCAATATTTTCCTTAGAGCGAAACCATTAAACCACAATAGTCACCCCATAACTTTCATAACGTGAGAAATATACTCTAATATCAAGGCAATTGCACGGCAACACCCTACGTGCATTTATCTCATCCTCACCAAATATACATACAGCAGTACCAATCGGATGGCAGCCGATAACAGTAATGTCAAAGTAGGAAATATGCAAGTAACAATAATGAACGAGAATGTACATAAGAGCATCAGTAACAGACTAGGCGGCAAGCATAAAGGTGATGACAAAAATCAGGAAAAGGAATGTAACTTCAACTAACTATCATGGTGGAGGCATAAATACAAATATAACAAATAAGAGGGGAACACATGATCTTTATGCGTTAACAAGTAGAAGAATGAATGACTAACACGGTAGAAGGCATGTACTAAGTGCAATCAAAATAGATACGACAAAGTTATAATTACGACAGTAGGAAGTAGGGATGGTATTTGCAAGTTTAGCAAGTAGAAAGCATGAGTGACACCATAACAAAGAAGATAGAGAACAAGAACAGGGCATTAACGACAAGTCACAAGAACCATAAATACAACAATAACATCTCAATGTAACGACATGAACGTATACACAAAGGAAATATATCACAATATAATGCAAGTCCCTCGTCCTCACCTGCACGAAAACACCCATCGTGCCATGAACTCATGATAATTTAAAGCATGATAATATAAATAAAATGGCACGACATCACCCTTCGTGCTTTACACTCACATAACATGGCACGACATCACCCTTCGTGATTTTACTCACAAATGATATGGCACAACATCATCTTTCGTGATTTTACTCTCAATAATATGGCACGACATCACCCTTCGTGCCTTTACTCTCAAATATTATGGCACGACATCACCCTTCGTGATTTTACTCTAAAAAAAATAGCACGGCATCACCCTTCATGCTTTGCACCCTCCCTCAAATGATAATGTATATACAATGGCACGGAGTCATACTTCGTGTTTTACACTCTTCCTTACCAAGCATATGTATAACCAAACAAGGCAAGAAGCATAAATAATGTCAAGGAGAGAGCTTAAACGAATATTCCAAATGAATCCCAATCACAAATTTCCAAGCCAACAATAGTTCAATAACCCGCAAGAACCTTGTTATCCAAGTATTTCAATAAATCTCACGAATGATCTACAACACAAGTATAAAATCTAGTATCTCAAGGATATCGGCTGTAACGACCCGACCAGTCGTTTTGAGATCTAACACGTCGTTTGGCGGTTTGAGGCCATGAGCAACTTTATTTCAGGTATTATGACTTTTAGGCATGGTCGGAATTGAATTTCGGGAAATTCAGAGTCGAACTGGAAAGAAAATTCTCATTTCGAAAGTCTTAAGTTTGAAGAATTGGCTGAGATTGGATTTTTGAGTAAACGACCTCAGAATTAGGATTTGAAGGTTCCAGCAGGTTTGTATGATGATTTCGGACTTGGGCGTATGTTTGGATTGGGTTTTGGATGACCCGAGAGCTTTTCGGCGCATATTGGGGAAGTTAGCATTTTAGAAGAAGTTCATAAGTCTGGGTTGAAGTGAATTTTAGTGTTATTGATGTCCGCGTGGGATTCCAAGTCAGGGAATATCTCCGTATGGTAATTCTGGTGTTGGGATCCCGATCAGAAGTAAATTTGGAGGTCAGTAGGTCATTTCAGAGTAATTTAGCTAAAGTTAGAATTTGAAGGTTTTAAGAAGTCCGACCGGAAGTGAAATTTTGATATCGGGGTCGGATTCCAATTCCGAAAGTGGTGGTAGGTCCATAATGTTGAATGTGACTTGTGTGCAAAATTTGGGGTCAATCGAACGTGATTTGATAGGTTTCAGCATCGAATGTAGAAGCTGGAAGTTCCAAGTTTATAAAGATTCAACTGAGTTGCAATTCATTGTTTCGATGTTATTTGAGATGATTTGAGGCCTCGAGCAGGTCCGCATTATGTTTTAGAACAGGTTGGTGTGATTGGAAGGGGTCCCGGGGGCCTCGAGTGGATTCCGGGTGGTTAACGGATCGAATTTGGAGTTTAATGAAGGCTAAAGCATCTGGTGTCTGGTGCGATCGCACCTGCGCAATAAGGGCCGCATGTGCGAGAGTCACGGGTGCGGCTTATGGCTCGCAGATGCGAGATTTGGCTAGAGCTGGGGAAGCCGCAGGTGCGGGTGCTTGGGCGCACCTGCGGGCGCGTAGGTGCGAAGGTCGGGGTTGGGCAGTGTGTTATTTTAAACCGAGGTCTTGGCTCATTTACACTTCATTTCTTCCATGGAAGGCGATTTTGGAGCAATTTTGGAGTGGCATTTTCGGCATCTTCCATAAGGTAAGTGATTTCTTCCCATTTTGGGTTAAATACTTGGATTATACATGGATTTGACATGAAAATTTGTGGAAATTTGGGATTTCTGAAGAAAGACCTAGAATTTGTATTTTTTTGGATTTTACCACGAATTTGGGCGTGAAATTGAGGGTAAATTATATCTTTGAGTTCGTAAAGTTATGTGTAATCTTTATCTTTGAAAATTTTTGGAAATCCGGGCGCGTGGGCCCGAGGGTGATTTTATCGATTTTCGAAGCGGAGTTGGGAATTTATATAAAATTGAATTGTTATAAGTATTAGAGTATATTTTCATTGGTTTGTCTGTTATTTGGATAGTTTTGGGGCGTTGTGCATCAATTTGAGTCATCGGAAGGGCTTGGAAGCCGGTTATGAATTTTCGGAGCGAGGAATTGTCCCCGTAGGTGAAATAACAAATTATATGCTACTATTTGTGGGGGCTACACATGCACGAAGTGACGAGAATCCGGGCGTAGATACCATTATATTTATGTCGGGGGAGTTTAGGATCCACAAGCATGCTCTACGTGCTGTATCTTGTAATCTTAATGATAAATTTAGAATTTCTCGGCATCATCAAATTATTTAAATAGATATCTAAGAAGGTCACCTATCATTATTTAATTTATTGGTTTTTCCTTGGAAGAATATCCCCAAATAAACCCCTGACTTTCTGCTGAATGTGTGTATATTTGAGTACCTGAGTCGCATGTATAATTCGCTAGCGGGGTAACTCTATTATTTATTTTGATCGCGTCGCATGTATGATTCGCGAGCGGGGTAATAGATGCATCTATGGTTTGAGCTGTTCGACCCTTAGGCAGTGCACATTTATTATTTCGTTATATCGTCCATACGCTCACGGCATGTTAATTGATTGGTATTTCTCTGTGGTTGTTTAACCGCTAAATACCCTGGAAAATGAATTAGTAACTTGTACGATGGGAACTTGACATATAAAGGTACTTGTGAGGATACTTGGCTTTCCCTGTCTTTATTACTTGTTCATGTTTTCCATTCATGCTTAGCCTTATATTTAACTCTACTGTTTGGCCCCAGTGAGTGTCAAAGTCGACCTCTCGTCACTACCTCTTCGAGGTTAGGAGGGATACTTACTGAGTATACATTGCCTTCGTACTCATACTACACTTGCTGTGCATTTTTGTTGCACGGGCGCATTTTGTACATTTAGTGGCCCAGCTTGGCGCAGAGGTAAGGTTGATATGGGGACTTAGGTGAGCTGCTTCCCTCGAGACAGCCCGCAACCAGTAGAGTCTCCTTCAGAGTATTGTACTTTCATTACTGTTCCATTTGTATTCTGGACGGTTATTGTATTTCATTTGATTTTCTTAGAAATTTCTCATGCACTTGTGACACCGGGTTCTGGGATGATTTTGGAATGTATTTTTTAATTGAATTGTTAAAACATCGTTATTTACTCAGTAGATTTTATTGATTATTTGATAATGAAATGAAAAGTAACGATTTCAAAATACTAAAATAGGTGTTTAATTAACGGTTGAGTGTTGGCTTGCCTGGCAGTGGTGTCGGCGCCATCACGACCTTAATGGATTTTTGGGTCGTGATATCAGTCGTAGCAATATATTAATAATTATGCATAATTATGACCGCATTAAATACATCAATGCATTCTCAGAATTCCATCAAATTTGATCAAGTTACAATAAGATAAGTCTTAGTTTCTAACATTTAATACTATGTTCTTAGTATCTAGGAGTCAAGTAAGGCTTGAAGCAAGAAGGTCACGTGATTCTACAAGACACAATTTATAATATAATTTACCCCGATCATGGTTAATCCTAGCACATGCATATATGCTTGTCACCCCATATATGTATCACCCCCGCATGTAGCAAACAGTTTCAAATAGTGGAAAAAATTCCCTCAACAAAATTAAGCAAGACACTTAAAATACTCAATTTAGCTTTTCCTTTACAAATTCACCTCCGCTCGGCTCAATCTAGACAAAGACTACTTAAATACATCACATAATGCAAGGGAAAACAATTTTCATTAATAAAGCAGTGGTTTTTATACAATTTCTAAAAAGTTAATCCAAGTCAACATCCGAGCCCCCCGGCCAAAACTCGGGTCCAAGGGTAGGTCTTGACTACCCTTAGTTTCACGAGTCCAAATACGTATTTTGTTTCCAAATCCGAGTCCTATTCGACTCTCAAATCCTAAATTTTCATTATTAAAGTTTTGACAAAATCCCCAAATTTTTCCCTAGATTTTCATGAATTTGATGCTAAATCTTATGTAAAATCATGAAATGTAGTTGAGAATTGATAAGAGGTACTTACCCAATGATTTGGTCTGAGAATCCCTTCACAAAATCGCCTCTCATCGAAGCTAGGGGTTCAAAATATACAAAATAAAGCTAAGTCTCGGACTTCTCAGCATTTAGCAGGCTGCAGATGTCCCATTTGCGACAGGGGATTCGCAGATGCGGACAAAACATCGCAAAGGCGACTCCTGACAGACTAGGCCTTCATCACAAATGTGATACAAAGTTCACAAATGCGAAACTATTCAGGCTTCGCAAAAGCGATAACTCCATCGCAAATTGATCCAGTCCCCAGCAGACCAGGTTCGCAAATACGAACACTACCTCGCTAATGCGGTAGTCGTATTTGCGAACAAAAGATCGCAAATGCGATGAAACCAGAATAACACTCAAGGTTCTTACCAAAACACTCCGAAACTAATCTGAAACTCACCCGAGCCCCCGAGGCTCCAAACCAAACACCCACACAAGTCTAAAAGCATAACACAAACTCGCTCGAGCGATCAAAACATCAAAATAACCTCTAGAATCATGAATCGGACGCCAAAACGCATGAAGATCAAAGTAAACTTCAAGAATTTCTAGAATCGCAATCGAGCGTCCGAACCATATCAAATCAACTCCAAATGGTGCCAAATTTTGCATACCAGTTCTACATGATGAAATGAACCTACTCGGAGCTTCAACTCATGAATAACAACCTCAAAATAATGAATCGCACCTCAAGTCAAAATCAATGAACTCTGAAACTTCAACTTCTACAACCGATGCCAAAATCTATTAAAACACGTCCAATTGACCTCAAATTTTGCACGCACATCGCATTTGACAGTGACCTATTCCAACTTCCAGAATCGGAATCCAACCCCGATATCAAAAAGTCCACTCTCGGTCAAACTTCCCAAATATCCAACTTTCGCCATTTCGAGACTAATTCGACTATGGACCTCCAAATTACAATTCGGGCGCGCTCCTAAGTCCAAAATCACCCAACAGAGCTAATGGAACTAACGAAACTCCATTCCGGGGTCAAATGGTAAAAGGTCAAACTTGGTAAATTCTTCCAAGTTAGAGCTTAAATCGTGAAATTCCTTCTTCGAAATCGATTTCAGATAACTTGAAAACCAACACCGACGATTTACGCAAATCATAATACATAATCGATCCCTCAAACTACCGAGAAAAAGTACAAATGCTCAAAATGACCAGTCTGGTTGTTACAAGTTCACCTCATTATAGACCAACGTATTAATACGTTCGTTCATGAATGATCATGTTTATACAAAACATACAAACACACTTTTCATGAAAAGTCGCACCCTTTGAAGTGATATCCTTTCATAAATGAGCTAAACAATATAAATTTTTAAGAAAGAAACAACCTTTAGAGAAAGGCAAGTGACCAATTTTTGAATTGGTAGTTTCACTCAACTAGTCTTCAATAAGACTGAACAAATAATGAGTCTACCGACTACCATATTGATTTCCACTATTTGTGGGAATATAGACATCATGTCTGATATTGGTTTTTGTCATGCATAAGATAAATTCCCCCACATTTCAAATATCATGTGCCTTTTCTATTATTCGTTATCCACATATCATCCACATGACAATATTAATTGGTCAAATTTCACATGTCATTGTTTGGGTGCTTGTTTTAGTCTGTAAAGTGACTTAACAAGTCAACACACTTCTTTTCCAGGAACCAAGAACCCTTCAAGTTGTTCCATATAAATTTCTTCCTCCAAATCTCCATTTAAGAAGGTTGTCTTTACGTCCATCTGATGGATTTCAAGGCCATACACAACGGCTAATTCTATTAACATCCGAGTAGATGTAATTTTTGTTACCGGCGAGTATATATCAAAATAATCAAGACCTTCTCGTTGTCTAAACCTTTTGACAACTAATCTTGCCTTATATTTTTCAATAGTACCATCAACTTTCATTTTTCTTTTGAAAATCCACTTAGAACCGAAAGGTTTATTTCCTGAAGGAAGATCAACTAATTCCCAAGTATGATTACTTAATATAGATTCTGTCTCGCTATTGACTGCCTCTTTCCAATATTGTACTTTGGAGGAATACATTGTTTCTTTAAACATTTGAGGCTCATTTTCTAATAAAAATATTAGAAAGTCTGGTCCAAAGGAAGTAGTTTTCCTTTGACGTTTACTACGTCTTGGATTTTCCTCATTAAACATACTTTCCTTTGCTTCTTCTCGAGGTCGCTTAGATGACTCACATTTATTTTTATACGGATAAATATTCTCAAAATATTCAGCATTATTTGATTCGATGATCGTATTAATATGAATGTTGGGATATTCTGACTTATGGACCAGAAAATGACATGCCTTACTATTTCTTGCATATCCTATGAAAATGCAATCAATAATTTTCGGTTCGATCTTTACCCTTTTGGGTTTAGAAACTTGCACTTTAGCTAAGTGCCCCACACTTTAAATTATTTTATGTTGGTTTCCTTCCTTTCCATTTTTCATATGGAATGAATTGTGTTTTATTGTTGGGAACTCGATTGAGTATTTGATTAGTTGTAAAAATAGCCCCCGCAAGTTCAGGAGTAAACCAGAACTTATCAACAAAGCATTCACCATCTCATTTAATGATCGATTCTTTCTATCCGTAATCCCATTGGATTGGGATGTGTCTGGGGCGTTGTTTGATGAATAATGGTATTTTCCAAACATATTTCTTCGAAAGATTCATATTCACCACCCTTATTGCTTTGTAGAACCTATCACATGAACAATTGTCGTGTCATGATAGAGCCAAAATTAATAAATGGTGAAGTTTTTAATCTTCAAACCAGTCAGACACAACCAGAATTGATAAACAGTTAAGTTTTAATCTTCAAACCAAAGGATATCTGATACAATCATATCTAATAGACGGTGAAATTTGTAATCTTCAAATTGAGTAATATATGACACAACCACATTTAATAATCAGTAACGTATTTAATATTTAAACCGAGAAATTAGTTGGAGAAGAAAATCACTAAGATTTTAATCTCCAAAGCGAGTAGAAAGTCACTTAAACTTTAATCTCCACTAATGAGTAGAACGTCACAAAGACTTTAATCTCAACGAACGAGCAGAAAATCATGCAGATTTTAATCTCGAAGCAGAAGTAGAAATTACGAAGATTTTAGTCTCCATAACGGTAGTAGAAAATCACAAAAATTTTAATTTTCTCCAAACCATGGGTAGAAAATCACAAGCATTTTGATTTTCTTTTCAAATGGCGTTTCAACTAAACCATTATAACCCCTAAACATTTTAACAGTTTGATATATTTTCTTATCAGAAAAATATATGTTATTACTGTGTCAAACAAACAAACATATTTTCTAAAGTTTCTTCTCTAAAACTGAATGAAAGCATCACCATTTTATTGGACTTAACCAAATCGATGACATAGAGAACCGTATGAAGCATCACCAATTGCAAGACATTCAAATTCTTTAATTTTTCTTTATCGTCAGAACAGTCAGATGTTAAGACAAACACATAAAATAAATTGTTAAATTCCTTAAGATTGTTGTTATTACTGTGTTCGAAACCACAAAATCATAGAAGAAACAAACGTTAGTTCAATAAACAAAACAGAAAATAATTTGAAGTCCACAAGTTGCTTGTGTGTCCTTAAGGAATTTAATCACCTCACTGTTGCCCAAGGTTATGGATTACTTCCTCTCAGAATAGAACGGAAAAACTATTCTGTAATACTGGCAATCGAAATTACAGAACTTCAGCTAACTCAACAAACGGGACAAATTACACTTGACACTTTATTTATTTGGAAAATTAACCGTACTATATTATAAGTGTGAAGCCCCCGAAGTTAAAAGTTAATTTACAAATTTATCCATCAAATGACAGTACTGCCCTTCAACCACACAATACTTCAAAATTATTTTTGTACAAATATGTAAACAGGCATTCAATAAAATTGAAAGACCATTTACGTTCACTTAAATATAACCCCGCACATTTCAATATTTATTGCAATTGTGTAATTAATGTCAACCAAAATGATAAACTACAATGAATCATTATTAATTTATCAAAACATGAGGAGTTTGAGAAGTTAGTAATCTAAAAGGTTATTAGAATGATGATACTGAATTAAAGGGCTGTTACAGTATTATCATTTATGTTGCTTCATATAATAACATCAATTATACGTTATTTATTTTGGTTAGTTGAATGAGAAGAAGTTACGAAGAGTTTAAACGTAATTTTACCATACATATAAAGTCGACCAAGAAGCTAAAACCTTTTGATTTCCTAGAGAAATGAGAAATTAGATGCAAATAATTTTACAAGCAGGAACTGCTCATTCCGTGTAATCCTCACAAGAGGATTTGCAGAAGTATTGTTCATTCTTAGGTGAAAAAAATTAAATAACTTTCTTTTGTTCTTAATAAATAATAGTCATAAGTTCGATAATTCTTGTTCCTGATCATGAGTGTAAACTGTACCTACATTTTGATAAGGAAAAAAACAAAAAGAGGTAACATAAAAGACAAGGGAAATACATTTGTCCATGGAAGTAGAGTACTTCATTCATTTGAATATTAATCTTATAGTATCAGACTTTAAATATCAATCTACTTTTTGGCACTCTATTTCACTTAATTCTCATGCTTATTTGAAATAAACAGATGTGCTGCTCCATGAAAAAAGTTCATTGATTTTACTAACAATGTTGATTTTTCTTTTCGATATTTTGGGGTTGAAGTATGGTTGCCCAAGTTAGCTACACAACCCATATTTTAAGTAATTCTTGAACATTTGTTGAAAATTCTTTATGTTCTTTTCGTTCATCTTTATCCTTGTTAGTTTCTCTCTACTTAATGTGTACGTTTTTTTTATTAACATCTGATTCTTATAATCTTTCAGAAAAATAGAGTATGTATGAAGGAGTTTTAATTTTATTTGTATTTGATGTATTGACTATTGTATATTGTACTGAGGGCAACAGACAACAAGAGTTTGGTTATGGCGGGTGTGATGACCCAAAAGGTCATCCCGTATATTCTAGCTAATTCTGTGTTCCGAGGTCGTGAAAACCTCTTTCTATCTCACCTCGATTTGCATGCGCAGCCCGGGCGTGTAGCCAGGAAGCTCTCATGTGAAAAACTGATAAAAATGATAATTTTGAATTAGAAAATTTAATAAAGTTGACTTCGGTCAACGTTTTTGGTAAACGGACCCGGACCCGTGATTTGACGGTCCCGGAGGGTCCGTAGGAAAATATGGGACTTGGGCGTATGCCCTGAATCGAATTCGGAGGTCCCAAGTCCGAGAAATGAATTTTTAAAGAAAATTGTTTGCTGAAAAATATAAAGGCTTTTGAAAATGAAATTTGATGTGGAACCTGTGTTATCGGGCCCGTATTATGGTTCCGGAGCCCGAAACAGGTTAAATATGGTTATTATGTGTTATCTGTGAAATTTGGTAAGAAACGGACTTGGTTTGACGTGTTTCAGATAAAAAATGGAAAATTTGAAAGTTTATGAAGTTTTGAAATATTTCATTGATTTTGAGGTTTAATTCGATGTTTTTGATGTTAATTTGGTGATTTGATTACACTAATAAGTCCGTAGGATGTATTTGAGGTTGTGCGCATATTTGGTTTTGAGCCCCGAGGGCTCGGGTGAGTTTCGGGTAGGTGTCAGAGTGCAAAACCTTAGAAAAATCTGGTGTTTTGGCTAGTTTCTGGTATCTGATGTCTAGTACTATGCGATCGCATAGTACAATGTAGAGGAGGGGATTCTGTTACACTATGCAATCGCAAAGCATGTTCCGCGATCGCATAGTGTACTAGGCAGGCTGGGGGCTGGCGTAAACAATGTTCAGTGCGATCACATGACTTAGTCTGCGAACGCGTAGGGTGAGGTTAGGGACTCAGTGCGATCGCACATGCTTCTTCGCGATCGCGGAGCTTAAGAAAACAGTCCTCTATGCGATCCGCAATCCCTTCTTCGCGATCGCATAGACTAAATTCGTCCAGTGATTTTTAAAAAGTTCAAAACAGAATACTCACACGAGATCAACCCATTTTTCTTAAACTTCTTCTTCTCCACTCCTCTTGGGCGATTCTTGGGAGACTTCTTCACCATAATCTCTTAGGTAAGTAATCTTTAACTCGTTTGCTTCCATTTTCATCAACATTCTATTAGATTTTAGGCCTAAAATCATGAAATCAAAGGTAGAAATTGGGGTTTGGGGTATAGTTAGGGTTTTTTGATTATTTGGGAATTTGACCTCGTTTTGGGGTCGGATTTCAAAACAAATTATATGTTCGGGCTCGTGGGGGAATGGGCAATCGAAATTTGTAAAATTTGTCGGGTTCCGAGGTACGGGCCCGGGGGTCGACTTTTGGGTCGATTTCTATAATTTTGTAAAGATTGGGACTTTATTAATCGGAATAGTTCCTTATACGTTTTATGTGTATTTTGAAGTTGTTTTAGTTGATTGTGAGCCGTCCGGAGGTCTTTCCGCCCGAGAAGTCTATTTTTGAGTGCTGGGTTGTCGTCTTTGAGGTAAGTATCTTGCCTAACCTTGTGTGGGGGAACTACCCTTTAGGATTGAGTCTTCCATGTTGATTGTAGTCCGAGTATGCGAGGTGACGAGTGTGTACTCGGACTTATTTGCAATTAGATTGGCCTTTTAGGATTAGTAGGTTCTTATATTACCTCTGTATGATTTTTAATTGTTACATTTGAATCCTTGGTTGTAATTTTATCCCTCCCTGTTTAAATTAGAATTATCTATTTTTGAATTCCTTCGTTGGCTATTTGACATTACTTGACTTAACTGAATATTCTACTTCTCTTATCATCACGCTATATTTTCTTCCTAGCTTGCCTAATTGACTATAATTAATGTCATCTAGACTTATAGTTGACTAGTCGTAGTTGAAACATCTATTCGTTGGAGTCAAGCATGCCCGTGAGTCTTACATTGTGATTTATATGACTATTTCCTTAAGTGCCACTTAGGTCTAATTGTTAGACATTTATGTTATTGGTATTTCCTTGATGTTTCCTATTACTGGGCCTTTGTTTACGCTGAGTGTTATTCCGTGAAGTTAATTATTTAGGTGAGATTGGTTATAGCTGACTCCCTTGCCGGATGTGATGGTTTCTATTACTGTTTATGTTGTTAATGACATGGTTTGTATTGTTGACTCCCTTGCCGGGATGTGATGGTTTCTATTACTGTTTATGTTGTTAATGATATTGTTTGTATTGTTGACTCCCTTGCCGGGATGTGGTGATTTATGGGTCATATTGTTGGTTTTCCTTGCCAAACTGTTATTCCTGATATTGTTTGGGTGAGAAAGAGTGTAAAGCACGAAGGATGATGCCGTGTATTGTGAGGATGAGAGTGTAAAATCACGAAGGGTGATGTCGTGACATGTTATGATATTAAAGCACGAAGGATAATGCCATGCCATGTTATGATATTAAAGCACGAAGGATAATGTCGTGCCATGTTATGAGAGTAAAGCAAGAAGGGTGATGCCGTGCACTTGTTTTAGTGAGGATGAGAGTAAAGCACGAAGGGTGATGTCGTGCACTTGTTTTTGTGAGGATGAGAGTAAAAGCTCGAAGGGTGATATCGTGCACTTGTCTTGCATTCTCATCCGTTGTTCTAAATTTGCATATTCCTACTGATCTCTTATTGCATTTATTGGCAAGATTTGATATTCCTCCTGTACTGCTTTGAAATTTTTGAATTACGGACTGAGTTCTGGTGGATAAATCTTGAGGAGATTTTGATTAAGAGATGTTATTGAAAAAGCAATGGTTTTGAAATGATTATACTTGAATGACTTTTACATCGAAGGTATATTTGAAAAGCACTAGTCTTGCCTAAAATGATATTTGGAAGTCATTTATTGGGAAAACATCTTTGGGAAGTTTCGTATTTTGAAAGAAACTATGTTTTACGTAATTCTCTCTGTTAAATATACTTATATCTACTTTTGGAGAAAATATGTTTTCAAAGGAAACTCTTCCATACTAAAAATGATTTTATTTGTGAAAGTTTTTCATAGTTACTGCTATTTAAAGATTGCTACCAATTATGGATTTTAATGGCTAAGGCCCGATGTGAACAAACCGACGTGGAGTTGAGTTATGGGTGTTCTCTATTATATTGGGTTTCCTTTCGATTCGGCTTGTTTTGTTGTCCATCTCTCTGTGTATTTTTGTGCTGTTTCGCGATTGATTTCTGTAATTTCGTTCCACTTTATATTGTCATTGTTGTAAATTATTCTGCGAAGTCTTAGATAGATGTAACGTTCGGTCATTCTTTTTATATACGTGTTATTTATTTTGTAGACCAGTGGTGTCTTGACTAGTCCTCGTCACTACTCCTCCGAGGTTAGTCTTGATACTTGCTGGGCATCGCTGTGGTGTGCTCATACTACACTTCTGCACATTTTTGTGTGCAGATCCAGGTATATATATTGTAGTAGTGGTGTGGATGATTGCCGAGGAGACTCAAGGTAACCTGCTTCTGCGTTCGCAGGCGTTGGAGTCACCTTCTTTGTATTTATTATTCATACACTGTTGTATCTATTTCCAAACAGTTGTACTTAGAAGTTGTAGAAGATTCGTAGAGCTTATGACTTGTACTACCGGTTTTGGGAAAGTTTGTACATTTTGTTGAGATTCTATATCAAGATTGTTAGTTTTCTCTTATTTATTATTGTTATTCAGTAACTGCTAGGCTTACCTAGTCCCTAAGATTAGGTGTCATCACGATACCCAACGGAGGGAAATTTGGGTCGTGACAAGTTGGTATCAGAGCTCTAGGTTCATAGGTGCTACGAGTCATAAGCGAGTTTAGTAGAGTCTTGCGGATCGGTACGGAGACGTCTGTACTTATCTTCGAGAGGCTACGGAACTAATAGGACAATTTCACTTCCTTCATTCCTATCATGGGAGCTTATTGATCTTGAAGTTTGAAATTATCGTTCCATTCTCTCACCGATGGTGAGGACACGAGTGGCGGTTCCTGATGGTGTTACCCCGAAGCAAATGTCGCAAGAGTCAGAGACAGAGGCCAACGAGGAAGCACGTGCCGCAAGTTAAGATGCCTACCAAAGAAACCGTTGAGGAGTCGTCAGTAGTTCTAGTTGGGGGACATGTATTGGGGATGCCTGTTGCTACCTCGGACATAAGGAGACCTGAGCGCAGTTTGGAGTATAAGTGGTACATTGATTCAGGCAGGGTTGATTCTAGTGCACCAGTTGCTTCACGGATCAGGGGAGGAGTTCATACTCCTGCAACCTACACTCCAAAGTAGCGATATCATATTGGTCAGGTTCTAGTTGTTATGGCAGCACGACATGTGGTTTCAATTCAGACCGTGGTTTGGGCAGTAGGATCGGAGGAAGAATACCTTAGACTTGAGAGGTACAAGAAGTACCACCCTCTATCTTTCAGTGGATTGGCGGAAGATGGTGCCCAGGGTTTCCTAGAGGAGTGTCACTATATTCTTCGTACTTTGGGTAGTGTGGAGACGAGCGGGATTGCTTTGTCACGTCTCAGGTTCAGAGTAGTGGGTGGATCAGTGGTGGCGGCATATGAGTTGGGGTGACCTGGCCGAGTTAGCTTCACTAGCATGGATTCAGTCTTTCGGAGATGCTTTGAGAGAGGTAGCACCTCAGTTCCTTCGGGATGCCCGGCGCGCGGAGTTTGAGCAGTTGCGTCAGGGCGTTATGTCACTATTGGAGTATGTTGTTAGATTTAGTGAGTTGGCCAGATATACACCTCGTTTGGTTGTTTCAGTTAGAATATGAGTTCGTAGAGTTTTGAGAGATTCAGACATGATAATCGGTTCAGTGGGACTCGAGAGTTAGAGTAGAATGTCTCGTTTCAGCAGGTAGTGGGGATCGCTCGCCGGTTAGAGAGCATGTGGGACCGGGAGCGAGAGGTCAAACGAGATCAGGTAGAGAGTTCAGGGAGGAAATGAGGCCTCGTAGATCGGGGGAATCTACTGGTCCGTATTATGGAGGCAAGGTACGACACAATAGAAGTTTTGTGGGTCAACCAGTTCAGTTTGCATTACCAGCTTCGCATGGGATTTCAGGTACTCATGGGCCTCAGGGGGTTTGTATTGTGTGTTTTTCCACATCCTTGACGACAGCGAGATTTTTTTCAGTGTGGAGATGTTAGCCACGGGGTGAGAGATTGTCCCAGGATTCAGGTAGGTGTGGGGTAGCAGGGTATTCACGTGAGTAGGGGCGCCTAAGAGGGGGAGGCCCAGCCCGTTGATGTGTTGCATATAGTAGGCTGGAGGCCGATGTGCCAGATATTATCACACATGTATGTTTTTATGTGTTATATGGGGGCACCGATTGTATTTCATTATATCTCTGTTGGTCGGGACGAGTTCCCTTATTCGTTGTTTCATTTATGAGTGAGTTCCATGTTTCGCACTCCATTTTTGTATTTACTCATGTTGGGAGATTCTATGAGTAGTAGCCCGTGTCTATAGTTGTTTATTTCATTCTTGATAGTGGTGAAACTGGAAGTGAGTCCTTGTTGTTCTTCGCGGTAAGCTTTATGTGATTTTCCTGAGTATTTTGTTTACGAGTTGTGATTTGATACTCCATCGAGACGTGAGATCAGCTAGCGTTATGATTTTATCAGCTGAGATGAGTTAATGGAGAAATTTCTATTGGTATGATATACTTTCGGTATGTGATTCAGAGTTGAGGACGAGGTCCTTGTGATAATTGTGATTCGATATGTTTGGACCGGGCTGAGTACCGCAGTGGGAATTTTATCAGGATGGTATCCTTGTGATTTGTTCATATGCTTTGCTTCTTCCTTGTGATATTGCTTTTGGTAAGTAGGTATTGATAGAGAGTTGTGCCTATGGGCTTGTTTGATAGTTCCTTTATATGTTTCTATTTTCATATTCAGTCATTCCGTTATCTGTTTCTTTAGTTTAGTTTGCGGGATGCGTGTCTGATGGTGTCAGTTGTGGCTGGTGACTCGGATGTTTAATAATGAAGTCTTCATGTTCCTTGCATCATTATCAGTGTTATGGGGTTTGGAAAAATAGAGTTCTTTCAGATGTGGGGCTAATTGCCAATGTCGAGTTGGTTTCCCGCAACTATTGTGATCAAAAGTGTTATATGAGCCTATGTGTGATGTTCTATGTTATATGGTCGTGCCTTGTGGGTGTAGTCATGAGTTGATGCAGCTGATTGAGGCTAATGCCGGATATGGATTTAGAATAGGGTCTTTTGTAAATGAGTAGAGGGTGAGAAGTAGAGGTATGAGGCTTATTAGTGGTGATGTGAAGGCTATATTGCGGTTGTGATTCTATCATCGGGCTTATGAGGGTTTGGGTGACGTGGGATCAACCGCGGGTATGTGTTAGAAGTGTACCATCAGTGATTGGATGAGTTCAAGGTGAATCTTGCACGTTCGAGGACGAACGTTTATTTAAGAGGGGGAGGATGTGATGACCCAAAAGGTCATCCCGTATATTCTAGCTAATTCTGGGTTCCGAGGTTGTGAAAACCTCCTTCTATCTCACCTCGATTTGCGTGCACAGCCCGGGCGTGTAGCCTGGAAGCCCTCATGTGAAAAACTGATAAAAATGATAATTTTGTATTAGAAAATTTATTAAAGTTGACTTCGGTCAACATTTTTGATAAACGGACCCGGACCCGTGATTTGACGGTCCCAGAGGATCCGTAGGAAAATATGGGACTTGGGCGTATGCCCTGAATCGAATTCCGAGGTCCCAAGTCCAAGAAATGAATTTTTAAAAAAAATTATTTTCTGAAAAATATAAAGGCTTTTGAAAATAAAATTTGACTCGTTTCCTTCCATTTTCATCAACATTCTATTAGATTCTAGGCCTAAAATCATGAAATCAAAGGTAGAAATTGGGGTTTGGGGTATAGCTAGGGCTTTTTGATTATTTGGAAATTTGACCTCGTTTTGGGGTCGGATTTCAAAACAAATTATATGTTCGGGCTCGTGGGGGAATGGGTAATCGAAATTTGTAAAATTTGTCGGGTTCCGAGGTGCGGGCTCGGGGGTCGACTTTTGGGTTGATTTTTATAATTTTGTAAAAGATTGAAACTTTATTATTCGGAATAGTTCCTTATACGTTGTATGTGTATTTTGAAGTTGTTTTAGTAGATTGTGAGCCGTCCGGAGGTCTTTCCGCCCGAGAAGTCTATTTTTGAGTGTCGGGTTGTCGTCTTTGAGGTAAGTATCTTGGCTAACCTTGTGTGGGAGAACTACCCCTTAGGATTGAGTCTTCCATGTTGATTGTAGTCCGAGTATGCGAGGTGACGAGCATATACTCGGACTTATTTGCAATTAGATTGGTTGTTATACCCATTTTAACACGGGTCAAATAAGAGTATAACATATTGAAAAGAGCGAGGTTAATTAATTAAGAGAGTCGCCGCCTAATTATTTTAACGATGAATTAGGACACCATTTTACTAAGTAATGCTTAAAGTTAACTCTGTTTTATATGGTCTGCTTAGTTTTAGAAATTCTAGGTAAGGGTTCTAGTTATCTCAAAAGGAAGCGGTAAGGCACCTTTTAAGATCCATTAAAAATGGTTAACCGGCTAAACTTAAGTTAGTTGACCAAGGCTAAGTGGTAGCGTTAAGAGTACAAGCTAGTGTTTAAAAGAATTGATTTGTATTATCGATGAGAAAATATATAGGAGGGATAGAAATTAAGAATAGTTTGAATCGAGACAACAATCTTTAAGTCATATATCACTTAAGAAATTATTTTTGGAATCAACAATTTGACATAAAATGAACCAAGTTTTGAACACCAATTTTCAGCACGTGAACTTAAGATGATAAAAAGTGAAAAAATAGTTTCTTTGAAAAATAAATATAATTAAAATGCACAGGTCCATTTGGCTTCTACAAATAGGTAGTACATAAATGAATACCTTCTAGGCCAAAGTTAGATTCAAAGATTAAGCTAAATAAAATATGATATCTTAAACTAACAATAGGCAACATCCTAAGTGGTAGCATAGTTACTGATTTGATTTTAAACTGACGTAATACTAAATGGTCATGCAAAATTAATTGGAAGTTGACAGTAATAAACACATAATTCTAATCAAAATCAGAATAATAATGATAGTTCACCTCCTTTCCGGGGAGACCAAAGTTAACTTTGGCATTTTCATTGTTCCTATACATCCAAAATGGTCAAGTCTACGAAAGAGCGACACAATAGATCGTGGAAATGCAGCAATAGCTATGGACTCCGTGACAGCGAATTGAATCCCTCATTGGGACTCTTTGGAACTCCATTGTTCATGCAAAACAAAAGGAATTGAGGAAATATGAATTAGAAAGTAGGAAATCTAACTCTTAACTACTGTATGAAAATTATAGTAAAGAAACATAGAAGACGTACTGGTTAACACAAGATTTAAAAAAAAAAAAAACCAAACCTTCATATGTCTAAAGTTTAACAGAACTACAAGCGGCATTTACAAATATTTTTAAGGCGTAGTCATCAAAAATGCGAAAACGGTTAAACTATATGTATGGTAAAAGAAGGATCCTACAACATGGCTTCTAAATTGGTTTTGACTTATCAGTAACTTTAATATCCAAAAAAATAACATTCCACACATGTATCCCATTAAACTCATTCAGAAACAAAGAAATATTTCCTAAAATCCAAATTTCTATGTCATGAAGAAGGGGAAAAAAAGAATCAGAGTATATGGAAATATTTCTTAAGTCCTCCACTTCTAGCACAAGATCCTTAGTCTAAAGCCTTAATAACATTAATATTCATTCAAAGTCCACAACAGAACTCATAAAGATGATATCCGAAATGCAAAAACGTAAGGTTAATCTAATAGCTTACACTATGTCGATCCTATTTGTTTCAAGCAAGGCATTTTTAGGATCTTGTACATATATTATCTAAATCTTAGAACAAGACATGAGTCATTTTCGTTACTCTAACAAAGGGGCAGAAAGAAAGAAGACGTTATCATTTAGACAATAAAGTTGTTCTGTTATCTCACTACATCAAAATATCATACATTGTCCAACCAGAGTAGTAGTCACTTAAGAAGCATGGTTTTTAAAATATATAAACAAAGATTCCAGCATAGTAACACATATGTATACAACTAAATTATAAGCTAAATATAAAATTTGAGATTGTTACCTTCCACAGGGCAGTGAACGAGGTTTTGAGGTCTCAGACCCACTACTCCTCCACCAGTAAAATGAGATTTAGAACTTGCATGTAAATTGAAGAAAAAGATACGATTTGAGGAATTTTGATGATTCAAGCTTGGTTTTCGGCTGAATGTTTTAGGAGTATTTATAGGAGAAAACAACTAGGGTTTCATAAGCGGGAATTAAAATTTCGGATTCGAAATCTTGGCCAACATATCCCTTTGAATTCGAATATTGGAGGCTTGGACATACTTCATCTTCACGTGGTGCTTTAGGCCATACCCGAAATGGTAAGACTTGGTCTGCACCTTCAAGATTCACCACAGAAAGAGAGATAAAAGAAAACACCAAGACAAAAAATATGAGATAGAGGGAAATGACATATGCACAAAAAAATCTAACATATTCTGATGTAGAGGATGAAGAAGATTGTATTTTGTTCAAAAGAGGAAAGGAGAGAGATGGAGGGACTGCCAAGTCTTGGAAGAAATAAATGGGACCTAATTTATTTCTAGGTTTTGATCAAGTGAGGAAAGAGAGTAGTTGGGCTGCTGAAGAGTGTTAAGTAGGTTGCTGAACTGATTTGTTGTGTTTTTTAGGCAATTGGGTTGGGCTTCGAGTGGGCTGGACATGGGGTGGTCTTTTTCTTTCTTTCATTTAGTTTCTTGGGTTTCTAAATAGCACAATACTACAATAAGTTAATTAAAGTATTTAGAAGTATTAAAAAGATTATAATATATAGCAACTTAATAAAATAGTTATGAAATACTACAAAAATAACTATTGCATGAAATGTCTAATAATTTATAAAGTGCGGGATGAAATAAATATTATTATTTATCCTAAATAAAAAAAGAATTCTATTTTCGCAAAAATGAAAGTAAGAATTATAGTTAGAAAAATAATAATGATGACAATGATGATAGAGACAATAATAATAATATAAAGAAGAATATTAATAGTAATGATAGTCCTAATAATGATAATAGTACATAGTAATTGTGATAATATACTACTTCTACTACTTCTACTACTACTACTACTACTACTAATAATAATAATAATAATAATAGTGTAGTAGTAGTAATAACAACATGAATAATATTAGTAATAATGATATTAAGTAAATAATAATAATAATTAGGTCTAGTTTGTGCTAAAAATGGTAAATAACTATTCTTACATTATTAGTGATATTAGAAGCTTAAATGAATAATTTGGAAGAAATGAGGGACAAAATTGGGTGTCAACAGCTGCCCCTCTTTGACCGGAGACGATGTAAGAGTTTTCGGACAAAAAATATTGACTTAGTAGCCAATTTTGTCCAGACCATCAAGATTTGAATGGGATAAAGGGGATGCAAAAAATGATTGCGGCCGAGCTCCGATTTCGAGTTGCCTACATATCTCGGGTTTCACGAGAATCGGGCCATATGTAGTTCAAGATTTATGATACCTTGGAGTAAGACTCAACGAGTGATACTGATCCTAAAAATGTTGCCTCATGTCGGATTTTGGAGACACCGGGTGTTAACACTGGGTTGGTCATGATAGGAAATAAGGATTTTAATTAGAAATTTTGAGAGCGAGGCCGAGCGGAGTTCGAAGTAGATCCTTGACCTTTGTTAGAGAGTTTGGTATTCCTCCCTAAAAAATTGTCCCAGTTCACTGCTAAGATATAGTTCCACGTTGCGCTATATTTCCTGCAAAACTTAATAATGCTAAAAATATTTGTTAGGAAATAAGATGCAATAGCGCATAAAGTAATCTTATGAAAATCATATTTAGGCGACACTTCATGAAAAGCGAACTTTTGGGCAAACGTATAAAATATAATTGTATGGTGATATATTTCGTGGTCGGCAATGGACATGAAAATTTAGTTTATAAAGATAAATGTATTTGGCAATATTTTTATGAAGGACAAAATGTTTCAGCAATGCTTATGCAATTATGATCACTTGGTTCGAAATAAATTAATGTCCTTTTTGAGGAAGGATTAACCTCTATGTCCTATTTGAAGGCGGACGACCATGATATGTTCCATTTGAGGGTGGTTAACCCAAAATATCCTATTTGAGGGTGGGTGGACCTGATATATCCTATTTGAGGGCGGATAAACCCGATATATCCTATTCGAGGGCGGATGGACCCGATATATCCTATTTGAGGGCGAATGAACCCGATATATCCTATTCGAAGGCGGATGGACCCGATATATCCTATTCGAGGGCGGATAAACCCGGTATATCCTATTCGAGGGCGGATAAACCCGGTATATCCTATTTGAGGGCGGATGAACCCGATATATCCTATTCGAGGGCGGATGGACCCGATATATCCTATTCGAGGGCGGATAGACCCGATATATCCTATTTGAGGGCGATAGACCCGATATATCCTATTTGAGGGCGGACAAACCCGTTATATCCTATTTGAGGGCGGATGGACCCAATATATCCTATTCGAGGGTGGATAGACCCGATATATCCTATTTGAGGGCGGATAGACCCGATATATCCTGTTTGAGGGCGGATCGACCCAATATATCCTATTTCAGGGTGAATAGACCCGACATGTAGTGCTTGATTTATAATTACAAAGATTGATGTGATGCGGTGCAAAGAGCTCGATATGGAAGATAAAGCTTGATCCGGTGCCAGAGTTATAATAACAATATTCAGGGTGCGATGCAAAGAGCTTGGTGCAGTAGAAAATATCCATGGTGCAGAGAGCTTGATATAGTGTCTTTACAAAAGAAAATATTCAAGGAGTGGTGCCAATAATTTGGGGATTTGCGTGCTGGAGTTTGTTATTAGAAAATTCCTGCACTCAAATAAAACTATGAGTTTCAAAATATAATTTGCGATAACTCGACTCGATCGCCATGTTGCATTATATTTCCTGCAAAGTTTAACATGCTAGGTAAATTTGTTAGTAGAGTAGATATTGAAATGCAATATGTTGTGAAGTAATCTAATGAAAATGATACATTTTGGGCGTTTATATACAATGCGAATAATTTGATAAAAATGTAGCTTTATGCCAATGATGATTTTTAATAATAACATGCGATTGATAAATGTGCTTTTCAATGATTTATGATAATGAGGCATTTCAGTAATGATGTTAAAACAAGACCATCTAGGTCAAAATAAATAAATGAAAAGCATGTGAATATGCATTAAAGTGTCCTATTGTTTAGGCGGACAACCTTAATATCTTATTATCAGGTGGATAAACTTGTGTCCTATTATCAAGCGGACAACCTTGTGTCCTATTATCAGGCAGACTACCCCATGTCCTATTATCAGGCGGACTACCTCATGTCCTATTATTAGGTGGACAACCTCGTGTCCTATTAATTAGGTGGACGACTTCATGTCCTATTAGTCAGGTGACTACCTCGTGTACTATTAATCAGGAGGACGACCTTATGTCTTATTAATCAGGCCGATTACCTCATTGTCCTGTTATTAGGTGGACGAACCTTGATGCATGGAGCTTGATTTGCAATTTTAAACATTGGTGCGGTGAACAAGCTTGGTGCGATGCTTGATTTGTAGTTGTATAATGCGGTGCAAAAGCTTGGTGAGATATTTGATTTGTAGTTGTATAATGCGGTGCAGAATCTTGGTGCGATGCTTGATTTGTAGTTGTATAATGCGGTGCAGGGAGCTTGCTATGGTTACTTCGAAGTAACGTATATTGATGGTGCAATGCGGAGAGCTTGGTGCAATAAATTTGCAATAGCAAATGGTGCGGTGCAGAGTACTTGATGCAGTGCCTTTGTAATAGTGAATGTTCCTAGTACAATGCTAACAATTGTTGGATTTTCATACTGAAGTTTTGCTATTAATAAATTCCTGCACTCAAAGAAAAATTATAAGTTGCAAAGTTTGATTTGTGTTGTCTTGGCTTCATCCTTTGCTTTGCATGAATCTTGTGACTTCTGCTTTGGTGATGAGCTTTGCGATAGCGTGTAATATTGTTCAAGAATAGTTAAAATATGCCACTGTATTACTCAAATAAACTCGTTAGCATAAAAGAAAGTGGTTGCCTTGCATTGAACGTCAAAGTTTTGCTTTGAATCTGCAACTTGTTGCTATGGGATCCTGGAATTTGCTGTTGTGCTTGTAATAAATATGTAGCTTGAGATTTCATTTTCTGCTTTGCCAAATAATGAAGGGTCCTTCTGCAAAATCAAGGGTGGGTGGGTGTAAAATGGTTGCGTTATGACATCATTCTTAGTCATCTTGATATGTTATGTGTTTTCTCTTCAAGCACTGTGGTGCCAATTTTGATGGATCGCCTTTGACAATGCTTGTTCCTGCGGTGCATTTACTGCTTGGTAACTCATGTCGTACCGTTATATTGCCTTGTTCAATCATGCTTTGTATCTTGAATTTGAGGGCTGAACATTCTTCAGTGTCATCTCCTTGAATGTTTGAATGAAATGCACAATCTTAGATGGATCAAAGTTTTGAGGTGGTTGCTCAGCGATAAATCCTTTCCTTGGTCGTAGAAGATTTTTGGCTTTAAATCTATCAAGTATGTCAACCAATGGCCCTTCTGAAGAGTGAAAAACCATGGCTTCATCTTCTTTTTTTTATCCAGGGTTGCATTGTGCTCGGGGAAATTGCTTCTGAAATTTCTGCTGAAAATTTTGCTGGTGATTAGGCTTGAGGTGCATGCTCCTAAAGTTGGAATTGGCATAATT
Source organism: Nicotiana paniculata (assembly GCA_005239505.1). Classification (NCBI taxonomy): domain Eukaryota; kingdom Viridiplantae; phylum Streptophyta; class Magnoliopsida; order Solanales; family Solanaceae; genus Nicotiana; species Nicotiana paniculata. Next base: position 7,089 of record ML350074.1, on the reverse strand, counting down.
TTCCGAAATATGATTATTGTCATAGGATTGTGGCTGGTGCATAGTCGTGGCAACTGAATTCTTTTCTTTCTTTTTGCATCGCAGGTTTTCAGGTATCTCTTGGTGGGAGGTTTGGTTAATAGCTTGAGTTGTCGAACCATACACAACTCTCCCTTCCTAAATGCTACATTCTAACTCTTTCCCAATTTGAATCAAATCATAGAAATTGCGTACACAAGTTGCGAGCAGCTTATCAAAATATGTGCCTTCTTGAATTTGAATGAAGGTTGAGATCAATTCCCTCGAAAGTGTTATGGAGATTAACCAACGATTTCTTCGTACCACATTCGCTTTGGTACCATCAGTCTGTGCTTGCAACAGTCCCTTACTAATGCTGAGTTCTTCAAATCGGTCTATCATCATAGCCTCGTCCTTTATGCAGATTCGCAGCCAAAACAGTGTTCAGTGCTAGGCAACCTTTAAAGAAAAATTAAAACTATACAAACAAAAATAAAGCGTTGGCATAATGAAATAAATGCATGAAAATAATAGAGTATATGATTAGATAGATTAATCCATAGTATGGTTAAGTAGGAGCCTTAAACTAGAAACGATGGCCTATGTTGCAAAATGGATGGATGAGAATGAATTGTTATCTAGAGGGCTCTAACGCTCGAGACTTGTTGGCGTGGAAGCGAATTGATTTGAAATTTTGTGAAAGGTTGACTCATGAACATCAGAGCTTTAGCTCCAATACTAGTTCTTTTCCTTGCATGACTCTAGAATTTTTCAAAAATTGCCCCAATCTTTAGGATTTTTTTTTTATTATTCCATGGCATGATGTCCTATGCGAGCATACTCAATTTCTTTAAAGTTGATCAATTTCCATAAAAAGCAATTCTGCCCCAGTTTCCTTCTTTGAGGAAATTAAAAAACGTTCTACTATAAAAGACCGAGTCTTATATAGACTATGCTTCAAAGAGGCCAAAGATGGATAATTTTGATATTGAAAATAAATTTTGGTTGTTTGAATATCGACAAGCCCACAATTAAGATACTTGATTAGGATATAAGAGTCAATTGGACATGAAATGACTCTATTATTATTTTTTAGAGTTGGCAAATCATAAAGTTGTCGAGGCCCGGAATACGATATCAACCGTTTTGAGAGTTATTGGATGGTCCCTCAACACGCATGCCAAAACCTAGAATTAGCGGGGTGCGTGAAGATTAGTCTCGATGAGCCGAAATAACAATACGAATATTTGAATTGAATAGATGGCAATTTGAATAATTTGGTGATGCAAATTGGCCAAATAGTGGCCTTGTATTGCTTGGTAGATTGCACAAATTTGGACATCTACCAATTTATAAATGAGAGTTGGCACGAAGGTTGAAATTCCAAAGTATAGGCAGAATGCTAAATAAATTTTAAGAAAAATAGAGCAATGAGACAAGATAGAAGTTTATGCTTGTGTGAAAAGGACATGGACAAATTAAAAAATTATGTGAGGCACGATTGACAATATTTTAAAAAATATGTAACCATATTTAAAGAAACGGACACGAATAATATTAGCTCAGAAAATTAAGCGGGCAAATTATTTTACCTAACCATAAGCGATTACACTATTTTTTTTAATGAAATCTTACTATACACCATTTTGGTTAAAGAAAATTCTTAACGCTAGTTAAAGGCACAAATATTGAGTGATTCATGATGGACGGAGCTTTGTTGAAAAGTTTGCAGACAAAACATCCTACCTTATAAATAATAGAAGATCATGCTCAAAGACTAAAAGATATCTTAATTAGATTCCAAGAATGGGAGTGGACCTAAGAGAATTAGGCCCTAAGCGGTGCTCTAGAGTTGTTAAAGAGCGCTAAGTGCAGAATTGATTATTATTATTATTATTATTATAATAATAATAATTATTATTATTATTATTATTATTATTATTATTATTATTATTAATTTCGGAAGATGATATAAAAATAAGTGAAAGAAAAAAAAAATATATGAACAAATAAAGTATGCATAAAAATGTAAGCCAGTTGGATAGTCAATCTTTTGTAAAATAACAAATAATGTTAGTTAAAAATAATAAAGTTAAGTAAGCGACATAACAAATAAGCAAGTAAGCAAGCAAAACATGTGACGCATTCCAAAACTTAACAAATAATAGTGCCTCCTACTATAAGGGACCTTTTTGTGCCAGAGGTAGGCCTAGCGTGTATTAAGGGACAAATATGCCATTATGTCATTCCATTGCTTTAAATTAATTAAACAATTCTATTTTTTCAAAATAAATATAATAATAATAATAGTAATAATAATAAAATAAATGAATTGCTTAAACCCTTTTTTTTTGTAATAATAATCCAAAGGAAAGTATAATAAAAGATATTTCGTCATGTTTAAATTTCTCGATGTTACGCGCGATTATGTCATTTGAAAATATATCATCAAAAAATTAGTCATGCTCCATTACGTAGGATTTAATTAATTTTATAGCAAATGGTCCGCATAATTGGCATATTCACCCTTCAAATAATATACATATGTGATAAGGTGTCACTTGGTTTGAAAACCCACATGAACATTTAGGTGAGGTTAACTAATGATTTATCACATAAGGTTAAAATGATGCATGCTCTTAAAAGGATTTTGGTTTAGCTCTATCTTAGGTTGACTAAGAGTGGGTTTTCTTGACTGGTCTTCTCCCAAGTGGAACACTTAAAAGTGGAAAGCATGTGACTGTCGACTGCACCGCTGATCGACTTACCCACGAACTTTCGCCTAAAAGGTATTTTTGAAAAGTGCACGGCCGCAAACCACGCAACCGCTAGGTGTGTGCATAGTGTGAGTTTTCCAGGAGTGGAGGAAGTGAAACGCAATGACAGTTTATATAAAGCAATAAGAATTGATAATAATTCATGTAAGACAATTTATCACGTAAAGGCAATTCAACTAAACGTCATAAACAAACACTAACACACAAATAAATTTTATTATTAACCTAAGTTTATTTTGGTTTAGAACCTAGTATCCCTAGCAGAGTCGTCATGCTGTTATACCCATTTTAACACGGGTCAAATTAGAATATAACATATTGAAAAGAGCGAGGTTAATTAATTAAGAGAGTCGCCACCTAATTATTTTAACGGTGAATTAGGACACCATTTTACTAAGTAATGCTTAAAGTTAACTCTGTTTTATATGGTCTGCTTAGTTTTAGAAATTCTAGGTAAAGGTTCTACTTATCTCAAAAGGAAAGGGTAAGGCACCTTTTAAGATCCATTAAAAATGATTAACCGGCTAAACTTAGGTTAGTTGACCAAGGATAAGTGGTAGCGTTAAAAGTACAAGCTAGTGTTTAAAAGAATTGATTTGTATTATCGATGAAAAAATATATAGGAGGAATAGAAATTAAGAATAGTTTGAATCGAGACAACAATCTTTAACTCATATATCACTTATGAAATTATTTTTGGAATCAACAATTTGACATAAAATGAACCAAGTTTTGAACACCAATTTTCAGCACGTGAACTTAAGATGATAAAAAGTGAAAAAAATAGGTTCTTTGAAAAATAAATAGCATTAAAATGTACAGGTCCATTTGGCTTCTACAAATAGGTAGTACATAAATGAATACCTTCTAGGCCAAAGTTAGATTCAAAGATTAAGCTAAATAAAATATGATATCTAAAACTAACAATAGGCAACATCCTAAGTGGTAGCATAGTTACTGATTTGATTTTAAACTGACGTAATACTAAATGGTCATGCAAAATTAATTGAAAGTTGACAGTAATAAACACATAATTCTAATCAAAATCAGAATAATAATGATAGTTCACCTCCTTTTCGGGGAGACCAAAGTTAACTTTGGCATTTTCATTGTTCCTATACATCCAAAATGGTCAAGTCTACGAAAGAGCGACACAATAGATCGTGGAAATGCAGCAATAGCTATGGACTCCGTGACAGCGAATTGAATCCCTCATTGGGACTCTTTGGAACTCCATTGTTCATGCAAAACAAAAGGAATTGAGGAAATATGGATTAGAAAGTAGGAAATCTAACTCTTAACTATTGTATGAAAGTTATAGTAAAGAAACATAGAAGACGTACTGCACAAGATTTTAAAAAAAACCCACCAAACCTTCATATGTCTAAAGTTTAACAGAACTACAAGCGGCATTTACAAATATTTTTAAGGCGTAGTCATCAAAAATGCGAAAACGGTTAAACTATATGTATGGTAAAAGAAGGATCCTACAACATGGCTTCTAAATTGGTTTTTGACTTATCAGTAACTTTAATATCCAAAAAAATAACATTCCACACATGTATCCCATTAAACTCATTCAGAAACAAAGAAAATATTTCCTAAAATCCAAATTTCTATGTCATGAAGAAGGGGAAAAAAAGAATCTGAGCATATGGAAATATTTCTTAAGTCCTCCACTTCTAGCACAAGATCCTTAGTCTAAAACCTTAATAACATTAATATTCATTCAAAATCCATAACAGAACTCATAAAGATGATATCTAAAATGCAAAAACGTAAGGTTGATCTAATAGCTTACACTATGTTGATCCTATTTGTTTCAAGCAAGGCATTTTTAGGATCTTGTACATATATTATCTGAACTTTAGAACAAGACATGAGTCATTTTCGTTACTCTAACAAAGGGGCAAAAAGAAAGAAGACGTTATCATTTAGACAATAAAGTTGTTCTTTTATCTCAATACATCAAAATATCATACATTGTCCAACCAGAGTAGTAGTCACTTAAGAAGCATGGTTTTTAAAATATATAAACAAAGATTCCATCATAGTAACACATATGTATACAACTAAATTATAAGCTAAATATAAAATTTGAGATTGTTACCTTCCACAGGGCAGTGAACGGGGTTTTGAGGTCTCAGACCCACTACTCCTCCACCAGTAAAATGAGATTTTGAACTTGTATGTAAATTAAAGAAAAAGATACGATTTGAGGAATTTTGATGATTCAAGCCTGGTTTTTACCGTGTCCAAGCTTGGTTTTCGGCTGAAGGTTTAGGAGTATTTATAGGAGAAAACAACTAGGGTTTCATAAGCGGGAATTAAAATTTCGGATTCGAAATCTTGGCCAACATATCTGTTTGAATCCGAATGTTGGAGGCTTGGACAGACTTCATCTTCACGTGATGCTTCAGGCGATACCCGAAATGGTAAGATTTGGTCTGCACCTTCAAGATTCACCACAGAAAGAGAGATAAAAGAAAACACCAAGACAAAAAATATGAGATAGAGGGAAATGACATATGCACAAAAAAGATCTAACATATTCTGATGTAGAGGATGAAGAAGATTGTATTTTGTTCATAGGAAAGGAGAGGGATGGGGGGACTGCCAAGTCTTGGAAGAAACAAATGGGACCTAATTTATTTCTAGGTTTTGATCAAGTGAGGAAAGAGAGTAGTTGGGCTGCTGAAGAGTGTTAAGTTGGTTGCTGAACTGATTTGTTATTTTTAGGCAATTGGGTTGGGCTTCGAGTGGGCTGGACATGGGGTGGTCTTTTTCTTTCTTTCATTTAGTTTCTTGGGTTTCTAAATAGCACAATACTACAATAAGTTAATTAAAGTATTTAGAAGTCTTAAAAAGATTATAATTTATAGCAACTTAATAAAATAGTTATGAAATACTACAAAAATAACTATTGCATAAAATGTCTAATAATTTATAAAGTGCGGGATGAAATAAATATTATTATTTATCCTAAATAAAAAAAAAGTTCTATTTTCGCAAAAATGAAAGTAAGAATTATAGTTAGAAAAATAATAATGATGACAATGATGATAGAGACAATAATAATAATATAAAGAAGAATATTAATAGTAATGATAGTCCTAATAATGATAATAGTACATAGTAATTGTGATAAAATACTACTATTACTACTACTACTGCTACTAATAATAATAGTAATAATAATAGTGTAGTAGTAGTAACAACAACATTAATAATACTAGTAATAGTGATATTAAGTAAATAATAATAATAATTAGGTTTAGTTTGTGCTAAAAATGGTAAAATAACTATTCTTACATTATTAGTGATATTAGAAGCTTAAATGAATAATTTGGAAGAAAGGATGGACAAAATTGGGTGTCAACATTGGCTTTTTAGGATTCGTAGGTTCTTATATTACCTCTGAATGATTTATAATTGTTACATTTGAATCCTTTGTTGTAATTTTATCCCTCCCTGTTTAAATTAGAATTATCTGTTTTTGGATTCCTTTGTTGGCTATTTGACCTTACTTGACTTAACTGAATAATCTACTTCTCTTGTCATCATGCTATATTTTCTTCTAACTTGCCTAATTGACTATGATTAGTGTCATCTAGCCTTATAGTTGACTAGTTGTAGTTGAAACATCTATTCGTTGGAGTCAAGCATGACCATGAGTCTTACATTGTGATTTATATGACTATTTCCTTAAGTGCCACTTAGGTCTAATTGTCACATTTATGTTATTGGTATTTCCTTGATGTTGCCTATTACTGGGCCTTTGTTTACGCTGAGTGTTATTCCGTGAAGTTAACTATTTAGGTGAGATTGATTAGAGCTGACTCCCTTGCCGGGATGTGATGGTTTATATTACTGTTTATGTTGTTAATGATATGGTTTGTATTGTTGACTCCCTTGCCGGGATGTGATGGTTTATATTACTGTTTATGTTGTTAATGATATGGTTTGTATTGTTGACTCCCTTGCCGGGATGTGATGGTTTCTATTACTGATTATGTTATTAATAATATTATTTGTATTGTTGACTCCCTTGTTGGGATGTGGTGATTTATGGGTCATATTGTTGGTTTTTCCTCGCCAAACTATTGTTCCTGATATTGTTTGGGTGAGGAAGAGGGTAAAGCACGAAGGGTGATGTCGTGTATTGTGAGGATGAGAGTGTAAAAGCACGAAGGGTAATGTCGTGCCATGTTATGATATTAAAGCACGAAGGATAATGTTGTGCCATGTTATTATATTAAAGCACGAAGGATAATGTCGTTCCATGTTATGATATTAAAGCACGAAGGATAATGCC